>LIEC01012442.1:0-45298 GCA_001925005.1 Drosera capensis
AACCCTAAACCCTAAACCCTAACCCTAAACCCTAAACCCTAAACCCTAAACCCTTAACCCTTAACCCTTAACCCTTAACCCTTAACCCTTAACCCTTAACCCTAAACCCTAAACCCTTAACCCTTAACCCTTAACCCTTAACCCTAAACCCTAAACCCTAAACCCTAAACCCTAAACCCTAACCCTAAACCCTAAACCCTAAACCCTAACCCTAACCCTAAACCCTAAACCCAATCCCTAAAACCCAAAACCCTAACCACCAAACCCTACCCCAAAACCCTTAAAAACTAAATCGTGCCAAACATGGATCGAACCCTGGTCGCTGGATTCAAAGTCCAGAGTGCTAACCACTTCCACTTGAGCTGTATTTGTTCCCATTGTTTCCCAGTATGTTTTTAATCTAAGACAGGGATGTGACTTTGGTCCACGTTACGTGGGCATGAGTGCCATCATAGCCAAACGTTTGCAGCCAATGTCAGATGCGCAAGGATTCAATTTCAGGGGCTAATGTCAGGAAGGATAAGTCGTTCGGTTTCTTTTTATTCCCTCCCTTGATTAGTTATGTCTTCTATTTTGCTTGTCTTCTCTTTAAATGAATGTTGTTCACTTATACAGTAAGCAACGTTATTTTCCTTTCCCTTGTAGTTGATTAGCAGTTGTTGAGGTGATTTCCCTTGAACCTGCTTATGAGGTTAGGTCGGTATAGTTTGATTGTATCAAAGGAGAGTAGAGGCGTTTGTTGACTCTTGCAGCAGCAGCTTCGATCTGTATCCTGTTTCTTTGGGTCTGATTTTCCTGATTTTATCACGAGGAATCGGATTGTTTGGAAGGGTTTCTTCTAGGGCTTGTGCTTGACTTGGTGTGCTGTGCGACATTTTGGGGATTCATAGATTAGAAGGTGTGATTAGAACGGTGGGTTGGGAACCCTAGCTTATAATTTTGCCTCGATGTTACCCGATTTCTGGCTTGATAATCAATTTGATTTTGAAGAGTAGTATGCAATGCTGCGGCGAGTGTACTACATTGGTGGTGGTGGTGGTGGTGGTGGTGGTGCCACAAGAAGCTGCCGGCCTTTCTGCTCAAAGCAGCAGCCTCCAACAACACAAGAAGCCTCCTCCTCCGAGTTGTTGGGAATGTATCTGCTCACAGCCTCTTTTGCCAAAACTTTGTCCCACCCCGGAACACGAAATCTCAGTGCCTACGACTTCGTCCCCCTTTCCGAATCATTGGTTCTCCAAGTCCTTGCCAGAAACTCTCTTGATATCTCTCACAAGATGGACTTCTTCAACTGGTGCTCCTCCTCTCAAAAGAGCGAGAGCCCTGCTGCTTTCAAACATTCTGCTGCTACTTACTCCCAAATGTTCCGCATCATCCTTTCCCATTCTTCTAACAGAAGAAGAGGAGGCGGTGGTCTCCCGTGGGAGGATGTTGCGCGTGACTTACTGGGATCCATGAACCGCGATGGTATTACCCTGGACTCCACCACCTTACAACTTTTGCTGGATGCTTTCATCAAATCTGGCAACCCTCTTGCTGCCACAGAAATTCTGGACCTGATGCAAGAGCCGGGAGCCAGCAGCTTGTATAGCAGCAGGATATATAACTCTGTCGTCATGGATCTTGTCAGGAAAAAACAGCTTGCCTCAGCTGTATCCATGTTCATGAAACTCTTGGGTCATTCTACTGGAAGTGGAGGTGGGATTACTCCTGAACCTCTCGCGTGCAACGTTTTGCTCGTCGCCCTTCGCAGAGCAGGCATGAAAGAGGAATTTAAAGCCGTTTTCTTAACGCTGAGGGAAAAGATGGTTGTGTTTGATAAGCGGGGTTTTAATATATGCATTCATGCCTTTGGCTGCTGGGGTGATCTCGAGACGTCTTTGAAACTTTTCAAGGAGATGAAGGATGTGAGGTCCGAGTCAGATTCACATGGCGGTCCAGATTTATGCACCTATAATAGCCTTATTCGGGTGCTCTTCTTGCTTGGGAGGGCCAAGGATGCATTGGCTATTTTTGAAGAGTTGAAAGGCTCCGGCCACGAACCAGATGCTTTTACATATCGAATCGTTATCCACGGGTGTGCAAGATCATATCGCATTGAAGATGCCACTAAAGTATTTGATGAAATGCAGCTTAAGGGGTTCCATCCTGGTACGCCAGTTTATAACTCTCTCTTGGATGCGCTTTTCAAGGTGAAGGAACTTACTGAAGCTTGTCAACTTTTTGAGAAAATGATCAAAGATGGGATCAAGGCTTCATGCTGCACGTACAATATTTTGATTGATGGCTTGATAAAAAATGGAAGAGCTGCTGCTGGTTGTAAACTTTTTTGCGAATTGAAAAGCAAGGATCAATTTGTGGATGCTATTACCTATAGCATTGTTGTTTTACATTATTGCAGAGAGGGCGAGTTTGAGGCGTCTTTACGTCTGGTAGAAGACATGGAAAGTAGGGGCTTAGTGGTTGATCTTGTCACTATAACTGCTATGGTTATGGAACTGTATAAGCAAGGACTTTGGGATTCAATTGATAGGCTGTTGAAGCACGTTGGAGAAGCCAATTTATTACCAGACGTCTTGAAGTGGAAAGCTAATGTGGAAGCTTTACTGAAAAATTCATCTAGTAGAAGAAAAGATTTTACCTCTATTTTCCCTCATAAAGGTGGTCTGAAGAATTTACTGAGTTCTATGGATGCAGATAGCAGCACCATATCTGATGGTCTTGAGAATCCTAATGTGGGAACTCAATTCAGCATGAGAGATGATTGGTCATCATTCCCATATATGGATCAATTGGCTGAACAAGGTGTGTCCGATAATCACAGGTTTCCTAGGTTTTCGCTCTTAAAAGGAAGGCGGGTTCAAGGAGATATGATGAGTACTTTCAACATCGATATGGTCAACACGTACTTGTCCATATTTCTTGCAAAAGGGAACTTAAGTTTGGCATGCAAACTATTTGAGATATTTACCGATGAGGGCGTTGGTGCTGTAAGTTACACGTATAATTCTATAGCGAGTTCATTTGTGAAGAAGGGTTATTTTGATGAGGTGTGGGGAGTTCTTCATGCTATGTGTGACAAGCTTTGCCCTGCAGATGTAGCAACATACAATATAATTGTTCAGAACTTGGGCAAAATGGGAAGAGCAGATCTAGCAAGCTCTGTTTTAAATAGGCTAATGGAGAGTGGTGGATACCTAGATGTCGTTATGTATAACACCTTGATTAATGGTCTTGGAAAGGCAGGAAGGTTTGATGATGCTGAAGAACTTTTTAATCAGATGAAGAGTAGCGGTGTAAATCCGGATATCGTTACCTTCAATACACTTGTTGAAGTTCATGCCAAGGCAGGCAGGTTGAAAGATGCAAAGAAGTTCCTGGGAATGATGATAGATGCTGGCTTGCCGCCCAATCACGTGACGCACACGATAATAGATTTTGGGAAAGAAAAAGAGAAATTGGGCTGCCGAAAAGCATCGGTTAATTGCAACATCGACGATAATGTTTCATAATTGCTTACATGAGTGCACAACATCTATTTGCCTGGATTTCTGAGGTACGTTTTAGTTGCAAATTGCCTTGCAACTTTCTTCTCATATCTTATGAGCTAATTGATCTGATTCGCATATATGTTTCTCTTGGTTTTAGGTTCTGTTGCGTCTGAAGGGATGTCTAATCCTCGATTATGCATCTAGTTGCTTGGCTATTTCTGTACAGTGGTACGTTTTTTCACTTGAAACTTCCACGGCTCTCTGTCTGTCTCCTTGTCAAATAGATGTATTAGAGTGTGCATTCGAGTGGAATGCATTACCCTGTGTGCCCTATAGATATTTGTAAGCAGAATCGTATTTCTGAAGTTTTTTTTTTTTGTTTCTTGGTTTAATGTGTTGCAGATGACTGTGGGCTGTGCTCGCCTACTCAAAGTGGTTAGTTCCTCCTTGATGAGAGGGCTACAACATATTTAGAAGAGGGAATGTCCCTAAAGAATAAATGGGCTTCCATGCTTTATATGAACTGCCCATATAAGCCAAAGTTAGTGAATAATGACTAGTCCTTAACCAGACGGCGTTTTTTTTTTTTTTTTAACTTTAATTTTGAGGCAAGCTTGGAAGAAGGGTTTATGTTTGTGATGTGATTGATTGTTTTTATGTGATCATTTATGTGAATGTATATAAATATTTTAGATGTTTCAATTTATTTTTTTCGTGTAGTTTGGGATTTTTAATGTGTTTTTCAATTAATGAAAAAAACTTGAACGAGATCAATGCTAAAAAATTTCTCTTTAACTTTTGTCTTTATTGATTTCTTTTATTCATATCGGGACACGGATTAGCCAAGGTTAAGTAAGAAAAGGACTATAAAAATGATAAAGACGTATAATCTATTATAATGTGTATTGTTTGATATGACGTTCATATTTTCTGTGGTTATTAGAAGATGCTTTACAGATATTCATTGATTTTCATAATCCGAGAAATACCCTACAAATCGAATACATATATATTTTTGCTTGTTAAGCCCTTAGCTCACGGATTATATGTTTGATTTCTAGATCAACCACAGATAATGTCAGAGTATCTTTCATATATAAACTAAAAATAATAATCATGACTTATAAGAACTCAATAACGTGTCGGTCTCCTTATCAGAGATTACACGAGAGAATAAGATAAGAAAAAAAAGGAAAAATAATCACTTGGATCCTTTATTTCAGCACTTTAGAATTATCATGTCAATTTGACATTCACAATATCATCATAAACATGTCACATCTTACTCACATAAATACACTTAACATCATGTAAAAACGTTTGAAACTACGCGTCCATCGACATTTCAGACATTATCAACGTCATTATTATCATCATACCCTTTAAGATATCACAATCAAGACCTCCTGAGACAATAACACTGTGACACGACAAATCCTCAATCCAAGTCTCGTGTATTGTTGCCCTCAATAGTCTACTCAAAATTTTATTATACTTATCATTATATCAATCACACATAGACGACAGATAATATATATCCTCGATTATAATTATTATGTTCCTCGACGAGAGCTATTCAATTTCATAAATACGTTTTTTTTTCAAATTTAGCAAAAGGGACTCGCGAAAAAATGATTAGCCAAATCCGAGCTCATGATCTTTTGTAATGAGATATTCACGCAATGTTTTTTTAAAAAAATAAAAATAAAGTTCGTTCGTCTTTTCTTTTTTCCAAAGTTTTTAACGAATTTTTTTGATCACATAGGTCAGTGTTTTTCATCCCCCACCAGGCAGCAGGCACTAGGGTTGCTGCTTTTCTCTTCCCGATCGGCGCTCTTCTCCGGCCGGCGTCAGCTTCCCCGCAGCAGGTACCTTGCGCCTCTCTCTTCTGTTTGCCCTTTCGCCCAGTCTCTCGTTCTAGGGGTTCGAATCTACGATCGTCTGCTTTTTCTAGACCTCAATTTCGACTCTCTGGTTCTCTCTGTTCGATGGAATTCTTCGTTGCTCGAATTTTTCGAGTTTGTCCTGTTTCTAAAGTGCGGATTTGGGTTTGCGGGCGTGCGGGCGTGCTGGGGAGGGGTAGATGTGCGCGATATGGTCCATATGGGTGCACGACAGCAATATTTCTGTTATTGTGGGGTTTAGGGTTTGTGTTGAGTTACTTCGGAGGATTCCGAGAATCCAGTTTCAAAATGCCATGTTTCTTCTCTTTCTACTGGGGCATCAAAAGAATTGAACTAATTACTTTTGCAGCTGCTGCTGTTGATGAACTACAACAACGTATATTCAGTGCTTGTATATATTATTTGCTTTTGCTGACTGCTTCTAACTATTATTGCCCCCTTCATAAGCCTTCTCAATATTAGTCCATTTTAAAAAGTTGGATTATAGGAATCCCTTGTTCTTTGTATGGTTTGGATTATGACGCATGTTGAAAGTTCCAAATGAATCTATCTATATCATTTCTTGTTTTTTCGAGATAGCTCAATGACTGAAATTTATAAAAAGTGTCTGCAGCTCTTTTGCTAAGGAGCATGGGAAAGTGGCTCTAGTTAGCCTTCAACATGATCGATATTACATGGTTGAGCGCAATTCTAGTTGGAGCTGGCTGTTTTGCATTGGGATACTACATAGGTGTGCGCCTTCATGTTCGAACCCTCAACTCTGGCCCCAAATATAAGAATGCACTTCCTAAGAAGAGCAAGAAAGATGGCAACCCACTGACCCTTGAGGTCGAACGACTTGCTGACATTCTTGAAGATTTCAAAATGGTGACATCTTTAATCTGTTCTGTGAAGTTCAATGTTCTCTCACCAGAGGGAAGAGGAGTTTTGAAGAGTGAGCCTTTAGCTTATCTCATGCAGGTATTGGTTGTGAGGAATGACTTAAAAATGGGAAAGGGAAAGATTGCTGCTCAATGCAGGTGATCCGATTTGCTCCTAAAATATGATGGTTTCCTATATGTAATGTGTCCTCGTCTTTTTACTTTGTTGAAGATGCCTGTAACTGTTCCTTAAATTTTTTTGTGTGAAGCATGTGGAGTTATCTTTTTGTTTAGTCACTGCCAGCAGTCTATCATTGCTTGCTTTTTGATATCGGCATCAAGTTTATGTTCTCTGACTCTGCTTCGTTCATCTTCCTTTCCCTTTTTCCACCTTACCCAATTATTAGTCATGCAACTCTAGGCCTCTATAAAAAGCTTGTGAATCGTGCACCAAAAGCTCTAAACAGGTAATTTCTTTTCAGATGTTTTTCTTCTTTTGATTCCAATTCATCTTAAAATGCATATAAAATTTTATTCCACTTCTTTGGAGTTCTGTTTGTGCAGATGGAATATGTGCGGGCAGGTTAAAGTGGTATTGAAAACTGAAACTGAAGACGATATGCTAGTTTTACAAGTATGTTATGATTATCATCTCGTACTTGAACCTGTTCGATGTTTTCTTTTGTTATCTTTATTTTTCTTTTCTTTTTCTGTTGGAATATCCTCCAAGTCTATTTCTTGCTGAGATAATCACCCATTGATTAACAAAAAAACAACCACCCATTGATTAACCATTCTATATTTGCTTTTAGTTGGCATAATGGATGGTTTTCTAATATTATGTCCTCCATAGGCCAACAATATTATGGGTCTTCAAAAGTCGTAACAATCAGTCAACCAATATACTATATAAATTCAAAGATCACTATCATGGTATGGTAGAAGGGGTAAGTTGGTAATTTTATTTTTGTCACAATTGCCTTAATTGTAGATAATTAATAATCTCAATTAACATCATTAATTATATATTTAAAAAAAACTCTTGAGTTTGTAGTTATTATTTAAATTTTTAAATATTCCATGTTGGCACATATTCACTTAAAGTTATCTTTATTATTTTATTGTTTTTATTTGGATGACTACATTAGATATTCAGAACATATTACATGTAGTGATCATTAACTTATTATACATGCATTACAAATTGTTATATACAGAGATATGAAAAGTTAAAGTCTGATAATAAATTTATACAAATAAAAATGAGTATTTTGTCCTAAATAGTATGCGACCTTTGGAGTTACAAGTATATACTGAATATATGTACAAAAACATTTATGTTTTAAATCAATACTCCCTCAGTCCTAATTTAAATATAATTGTTTGGCTCAATACATAATTTTATGTGTGTTGGATTTTTATAAAATTTGATGAAGAAAGAATAGTTTTTTTTTTTTTTTTAAGATAGTGAGGCTTATTGTAGCAATTGGGAGTGGAGTTAGTGACAAAAAAATTCCAATGACAAACTAAACCAAATATCATGGGCTTTAGAGGATAATTATTTTAAAATGGCACCTCTGCGTCGAATAAAATGTTTACCCTGTTGGTTTCATGCAAGTTAAAAGTGAGGTTTCCTTGTTTGTGTTTATAGGTTCGAACTCACATACCCTATTTTTTGCTTTACCATTTCCTGAATTTTTTTCCTACCCATTTCTAGGGGCGTCAGGATCACCTTTTGTTTCTTTTGGTACAGCAAAGGGGCTACATGGGTTGGGAGCTGTTGGATTTTTTATCCAACGGTTTAAGTTAAATGTTTTTTTGGGTTTAGTTTTTTTTTGTGTAGTTTTTTTTATGGGTTTATTTCTTTTATATGGTTTATAATTCAAATTTTTTTAGGGTTTGTTTTTCTATGATAGGGTTTAATATTTTTTTCTCTGATTTTTTAAATGTTTTTCTTTTTTATTTTATATAATTAAATAGAAAAACCAATGGTAATACCATCTTGAATGACTTATGCACTGTTGAATTTTCTATTGTTAAATGCAAATTTCTTCCCATGACAGGAAAAAGCAGAGTCGATTCAGCTACCTACACATTACTATAGATGCTGGAAGAACACAGATAGCCCCTAGTAAGATCCTTTTTTTCCCCTAGATATTAGACTCTTATTGCATGCTTTAAGAATAATACTTAACTGTTGTTACTTCTACGTCCTTAGAGAGGGGTGTGACACGAGCCGTGTTCGGGGCTGTTTCAGCTTGGTTCGTTTGTTCCTTAACTCTGCTAAAGGATAAGATCAGGTCAAGCACGTTTACAAAGGAGATTGAGAGGCTTGTTTGGCTCGTTTTGGGCTTGATTGTTTTGAAATTTCTTGAAGACTATATACTCCCTCTTACTTGAAAACATGTGAGAACACGAAGTGTCGAACAAGACAACATAATAAAATACATAACAAATGGAAATAAATGAAAAATGCATAGATCGGATTCATGACCTCAATTTCACACATGTGTTGATATAACGTCAAGAAATCAATTCTATCAAAAAGTTTAAAAGATGATAGAAGAAGGTTCATTATGGATCTTAACAGTTCTATATTTAATAATGACATAATTATTCTTCCGAGTTTTCCCATATACATTACGTGCCCTTGACGAGCCCTAAAGCCGAGCTCGAACTCGAGCCCTTATTAAGTTTATTGAGCTCGAGCCGAGCAAGTCGAAAACTCCTTTACTCAAGCAATTAAAAAGTTTGTTCAAGTTTTGCTTGTTTAGCAATCAAACGAGTTTGAACGAACTTTTAATGAGCCGAGCTTGAATCGAGCCTTGAGCTTTCGTTCAGCTAAATCCTTGCGAATGTAAGCTTTCTTACAGTAAATTACTGAAAACCCATTCGGGCAATGCTCAGCTGTATTCCCTCTCAACTTTTAGTGGAATTGTTTAGGTTGTATATTGAGATTCGAATTGTGACCCCTACACATCCAAAAGGCTAGGACATGGTTTAGTAGTTATGTCTCATTCATGAGATGGAAGCTTCTTCTAACCATCTTAGATAATTTGATGCATATTTCGTCTACGGTCCCTGGACAATATTGCTTGGTTGCATGAATGCAGCAAGTAGCATTTACTAACAAGTGCAGCTTCTTTTCGCTTTCTAATGATTTTCACTGATCTCTCTGTTGTCAGATTCCAGAACTGTTATGGCCATTCTTGGTGAGTGATCTCTACATCAGCTCATTCTATTTTACTCTTCGTTTTTTCTCCCCGATTCTTTCAGTCAGTTCACGTCTCTGTTCCGCATTGTGAAGCAGTCAGACCTCTTAAACATCATTAGTTTAGAATTAGTGCCTTACGGTTTCTCTCTTTGTCTACCCTTTATTTTAAATCAGCCCTCAAGCTATTTTCGCAACATGTAGGACCTGCTGATATGGTTGACAATGTGACGGGTGGGCTGAAGCTTCTGTAGTACTAGTGGGTGCACCATGCAGTTCTGCATTTTTCTCGGACCATCATTGTCTTGGATGCAGGGTTGATTGGTTTCACCTCTCTTCTTTCATGTACCAAGTCAACATAGTCTGCAAAGAAGGAAGAAGATCCCGGACGTTGGGCGGACATGCATTTATTGGCTCTTGAAGCTTTTGGAGAAATTTCATGATAAAAGTGCTCCATTGTGCATTTGATTTGATGAATGCCTGTTGTGTTGTAAACATTTCACTGCCTATGCATCTCGTAACATGGGGGACAAAATTGACATAGTGTTTTTTTCTTTTTCGGTCTTGTATTGGGAGAATGTAAACTCAAACATCTGAGGAGAATGTTCTTTGCTTTTGTCACTCCGCTTGAGCAGGTTTATATGTTCACATTTATCCTGAGTTACTCAAACTCTATTATGATTATAACACACATGCATGAGTGATTGTTGGTTTGGAATGCAAAAGAGATTAGGTGATCATTTTTTTTTTGCAATCCCTTCAATTGTAGAAAAAATTGATGAACAAAATTTAGAAGTATTAGTCATGATATTGCTAGTATGTTTAGACTGAAAATTAGATAAGTATCTGCAGTGTAGGTCAGATGTTGGAGAGTAAACGATCACAGATGCAGAGTATTTTGTGGATCATCAGATGTAGACTATTACAGAGAATTTCGACCAAACAACTAATATATATATTGGCAACAAAATACCTATAAATGTTTCACAATCTAGGATTGAATTTAGAAACAATAACCAACACAATAATGTATGGATTATATCCGATTTGGGTGCAGATGAAGTTACAGCAGTGATTGGGTGCAAACGAGATCTCAACAATATTGAGTGCAATTAAGTTGCAGTAGAATGGAATATAACATAGATGATTGCTAAGGTTGGATCAGAAGTATGAGGATCAATCAAATTCTGGATTTAAGGTTTTTAGTGACAATACGAGGATCTGAAAAACATGAGCTGTCAACATCAGTGAATGTTCAAATATGATAAACTATCACCATCAGATCAAATACACAAGTCACGGGTTCATTCCTTCATTCTATAAAAGGGAATCAAAGAGATCAAGGAACTTTACTGTTGAATAAGTGATTGAACATATAAGAGTGTAAAGATAATCCAAATTCAAAACTATTTAAGTGAGCTGCATTAAAGAACAGAAAGAAGAGAGCTCACTAGTTTGCACTGAATAACAAAAGGTGATTGAACGTATAAGAGTGTAAAGATAATCCAAATTCAAAACTATTTAAGTGAGCTGAATTAAAGAACAGAAAGAAGAGAGCTCACTAGTTTGCACTGAATAACAAAAGGTGCAGCAGAGTCCGATCAAGGATTTGTGCAAGGATTTAGGTTTTCGTATTTCATAAGTTAGCTATCTTGTAAAGTGATTGTCTTATAAGTAAAAAAAAAATAAGAAGATAATGAACTCATCTCTTGGGTTGACTAAACTGATCACAAAGAAAGGTTGGACTAAGCTCTCGGTTATCAATTGATAACGAGTACGTGAACCAGTATAAATCCTGTGTTCTTTACTTATTTTTTATTTTTATGAGCTATTAAAACTGTTACGAATCAAACACAAAATCAAACAGAGACAAACTCCCAAAGGTTGAGTCTCTGCTGCAAACCACTTTAATATTCTATAAGGAACATCAATGTGTCGAGACTCATTATTCTGTTATATTATACTAATAAATTTTAAAACATATTAATTCCCTCTAAATTGTATCTATGGATCTTACAATTTTCGATTGGAGGGACCAAAAAATATTGCGAAGCAACATTTGTGCAATCACTTTTTTCCGTTAGTTTTATGTTTATAAAGTAATTACTCCTTACATATTTGGGGTCTTGTCTCTGGGGAGAAGACCATTTGGACTGACTCGGTACATGCTAATCTTGTGTGAAATGATAATTTTTGGTCCATAAAAATTTCAAAGGCTGGCTCGTGGAACTGCAGGCAGTTGCTGCAGTTTAGACCATTGGCTCAACAACAAATCAATTAGAAGATTGGGGACGGGCAATTTATTAAGCTATGGTATGACTATTGGTCTTCTTTGGGTCTTCTGTATTTAAAGGTCTCTAAGTCCTTTATCTACAACACTCGAATCCCAAGGGATACTACACTGCACTCCTTTATTCATGACTCATCTTGGCAACTGCCTTCATCTATTCTAGATTTATTTCATGGCTTTTTTCTTCCTATTATCCATGGAGAGATGGATGTGTGCCTTTGAGGTGATGGGAGAAAGAGAGGATTCTCAAATGCCCACACATGGAATCACCTTCGAGAAAGAGGTCCAAAGATATTTTGGCACAAGCTTATCTAATTCAAAGGAAACATATCAAAACATGCCTTCATTACTTGGTTAGTGGTGCAGCAAAGACTCTATATCCATGATCGCCTTATAGGAATGAGATTATTGGATGGTGCTCTATGTGTTTTGTGTAAGAAAAAAGTGAAGACTCATGATCACTTATTTTTTCCCTACACTTTTCTTAATCCTTTGATGCAGGAGTGACAGCAAAACTGTGCTCTTAATTTTATGTCTACCTCTTGCACTGGAAACTCCGCTTTTGTTGAAAACTTCGCTTTTACTGAGAATTTCGCTTTTGTTGGAAACTTTGATTTTGTTGGAAACTTCTGCACTGGATACTTTGAGGTCTTGCACCAAGCACTCAAAGCGAAGAGGACCACAATGACTATTATTCATCTCCTATTTTGTAGCCTTGTTTACATCATTTACAAGCACAAGAATGACATCAGTTTTCGAACAGTAAAGCCATGCAAACATGTCATGAAGACTTATTTGTTCAAAACAGATATGGACATTGTTTATGTTAGGAAAGAGTACCTCAATGAGGATGAGAAGAAACTTCTGACCAACTGAAAGATTAAGCCGGATGGCTAAGTTGTTTTGTATATATTCATGCTTCTTGAGTCATGTAACCATTAGTAAAATGTATGTATGTAAATTTGTATAAAAAATTTAGGTTTCTAATGGTTAGGCAGGGAGCTTAGGGTTATGGATTATGTTGACGCATCCCCTCCATAGTTTTGTAAATAAACTTATTATTTTTAATGATAAAAATAATAATTACTCCTTCGATTCCCATGTAAATGTAACATTTTGATTGTGTGCACATAATGATGTGAGCTCTAATTCACGTAATAAGACAATCAAACATCATTTTTCGTGAAATTATCGTGAAACATTAATGATGGATTAAGTTATATACTTCAATCCGATACTAAGATCGTAATTTTATCGTATCGTATAAAAAGTTTATGATACTGAGATTGAGAATAATATAAAAAGTTAAAATTATATGCATATTGGGATAGAAAAAATTCAAAAAATCGATTCAATATCAAATAACTTCGTTATTGATCAAGTTTATGATACTTATATCATCATAATTCATTAATAAAATCACTCGTACATAAACCCCCTCCGGTTGCCTCGGTAATTCTGGCGCTCCGAAGGTGCTATGCCGACCGCTCATCTTACCACGGATGTTAAAGTGACGGGTCTCCTGCAAATTGCAGAGGCAGATCACACCACAACAGGAACCCACACAATAAGTTTATCCATTGGGGGGTTTGGGGTCATTTCTCACCATGGCGATGAGGATGCCGCTGTTGCATTTGTATATGTTCACTCCTCCGACTACGGCATAGCTTCGGCAAGGTGCAAGACGAAGAAGGCCAAGGGTTTGCATTGGAGAATTCCTGTTAACAAATCAACTTATCTGCGATGTGCGGCCACTTTGATTACGGATCCGGGCGATTTCGAAGTCCGCCGATTAATCGGCACCTACGGCTTCATGAACATTATCAGAGTTTCTGTTGACAAAGAGAAACCCTGTGAGAGAGAGGCGTGACAAAAAAAAATAAAAAAATGTGAATTAAGATGATATAAAATAAAAATATTTTGATAATTATGTATAGAAAAAAAGATTGAATAAGAAAATATTGCAAATTGAATAAGACGGACATGCAAATTGAATGGGACGGGGGAGTATTTGTTTCTTGCTATAATCATCACTTCAATTTCATTCCAACTAGTTTTGACCTTTCAGTTATTCTCCCTTTCAAGCGCGGTTGCAAGATTCTTCCGAAGATGATTTGGAGAGGTTTAGGACTTGAGATATTGTGGAGGGCACTGTCAAAATCAGGTATGCAATGCTGCAATTTGTATTAGTAAGCTGTTATGTTGCGTTTGCATGGATGAAAAAAAGGCTTGTTTGATTATTTATTCTCTGCGGTTCAACTATTTCAGTCGGGATGCGATGCCTCCTGAAATGAGGATTTTAGTTTGAGGCTTGGATGACCGTATTCATCCATTGCACCTGAGATGGAATGCACAAAATATTTTTTTTTTAAAAGCAACCACTTCAAGAATTTAATTCCGATAACCAACCACACATACATCAAGGAATGGAATATCTTATTCCGTTACAATTCTCATTTCATACCGTCGCTTATTTCATTCGTTCCCAACATCATTCCATCAATCCCAAACAGAACGTTAGTGAATTCAGCCATCGCCAAAGTTTTCTATCAACTCATATTGTTCCTGCAGTTTTTTCTCAGGTTATATGATGGAAGAATAGCTCGAGGCCCATTAAGAGGGACGTCTGTATACTTCAAGGTCATCATTATTTGATGCTGCCTTGCCTTCTTTTTCTGCATGCATCTTGATTAAGGATGAATATGCCAATATTATATCATTCTCCATGCAAGCAGCTTTTTGCTTGACGGTATATAATTAACCCTTCTCCTGATGTTTATCACATGACTGAATGAATGCGATAGCAGCGCAACATTTTTTTTGTTTTTTGTTTTTTTCTTAAGATGAAGGATAGGTTTGGTAAGCTTGCGCTCTTGACCTTCTGTATCTAACGCTCTTTCAGTTGAATCCATGGATAAGAGGAGATATGGTGTGGTGTTGGAAGTTCAATACCTTGCCTTGGTGTTTTTTAGTAGCGTCTTTATATATGATGCCAGCCAACACGGCATGCATAGGAGCGACATCTATGCTTCAAAATCCTCAAAAACTGTTGTAAATCATTCTTGTATTTTTCTCAATGCTACTCTCATAACTTAGTTTATGAACTTAATGCGATTTTTTTTTTGATGAGGTATCTTCTTGTTGTTAGCATGTGCCTCAAGCTCATTGGCTGCCATCATGTCAGTCTCAGTGGCAGCAGCTCTACGCCCAGGATAGACCTAGCTCTTCAAGTAGGATGAGTTTGTTGCATTTGTGAAAGATGATCAGATCTATTACAAGCTGGATTTCCTTAACTTGCTTTCTTTCATCTAAAGATATGGCTAGATTTTCTTCCATTCTGAGTATGTTCCTATCTAGGAAATTCCAAGAGGCGGTGTCAGAATCTTCAGATACTCTTGGGAGGATATGAAACTGAAACCGGTGAGCAGGTCTATCACCCAACTATTTGGCTTTGGCACTGATCCCCGCTTTCTCCTCTGCTGATTCACATGTCAATTCATGGGATGCTGTAGTGGCTTGTTTTCCGCAATGACGGGGGATACTCTGCAGCCGACTATGCTAAATTTGCTGGTAAACAGATAACTGAAAATTTTGCCCTTGGGCAGCCAAGCTATTGGGGTCCAAATGAAGGAGAGCAAACGATTAAACACAGACAGTATTTTATTAGCAAAATGCTTCAGGGAATTATGAAGGGACTAGTCTACATGCATGACCATGACAGGCTGCATCAAAGTCTTGGGCTAGCATCTGTTTTTATCAAGTATGACCTGAAGAATACTTTGTTTAATTACATATTGAAACATTTCCATTAAGTCTTTTTGTTTAATGAAAATCCCTCTTTTTTCCTACACAGTACAATGATAGAAAGAGATACCGATTACTTAATTCCACGCCTGGGAGATCTTGCGTTTTCAGTTGATATAGGGTAGGCCAACCTACTTTTGCACTGGACTAGTTAGTTAATTTGTCAATAGTTGCCCATGTTTGTCGTATAATTATGTATGTATGCAACAAATAATATATCAAAGACCAGATCTGACTGTCATTAAAATTTATGAGCTGCCATGCTGCTATGCAACTGTTTAACCAATTATAGTAACCTCTAGTCTAATTTTAATGAATTGGAATTCTTATGTATGAGACGAGGAAGACAAAAGGGAGTACTTTGCTTACTTCAGTTCAACAGAAAACATCGGCCATCTCCTGTTGTTCTCACTAAACTAAACCTCTATGGTGTGGTATCACAGAAACTCGTTATATGAATAAAGCTTTCAACTTCTGTCAGAAGGGCTTTGGAGACGAGCAGCTGCTTCTGGTGCCATGGATCTTATACAGAAAAGAGCATTCGAGATAGCAGATGACATGTACGTTTCTATAGTGCCACACAAGTAATAATGGTTTGGTTTCAGGAACCAAAAAATACAAAAAAAACCTGGACCTTATGTATTACTTGTGTTGTCATCTTGGTGCAGATATGGAGCGGGCCTTCTTTTTGCGTACTTGGCTTTTGTTCCCTTCTGTGGAACAAGACCATGGACAGCTTTTCGCTACAAGTAAGTTATGTGCAACAGAGGTATAAAGTACCAAGAATGTATAAAGTATACTTGCTGAAGAATTTGTCCTTTGGAACTGCAGAGGCTACTAGAAGACACCTTCCAACTTGATCTCCAAGCTACAAGGGAGCAAGAGCTTATGTCTTTTCCGTGGTCCATATAATTGTTGATCAGCTCTTCCGTTTCTAGAAAATTTTAAGACAATTCATATCTTGAACCTCTGCACTGGAACTCAACTGTTATGATATGTTTTCTGTTGCTTGATGACAATTCATATTTTCTTTTGTTTTCTGCTACGATGCTGTTGCTATTATTCATTTGACTTCTACAATTTGACTTGTTGAGATCCATACTCTCAATATGTTAGTATGTGCTATTGATCTTGGCTGAGCTGTGATGGCTAGTCGATGGATTTTACAATAATGGGGAGTTCAGATCCAGAGTATTATTTTTGACTGTATGTGACAGTTAGCACTATGCCTCTAGCCAACATGCTGCCGGTATCGTTTTGTTATATATTTAGTTGATTCATGATTTGGTGCATCATTGTTAAAATTGTGCAGCTACTGTCTGGAAGATGATCGCCTGTTGGAAGCCGTCAGGTTTTTAGATCTAGGAGATGGCGCCGGCTGGGAATTAATCCAGGTTTGAAGAGGTTTCCACGCTGGCCATGCAATGCATCTTCTTCTAACAATTGTTTTAAGATCCTTGCCAATTTTGATGAATCATTTCTATGGTGTGGTACTCTTTTACCATGGATGGCTGGGATAAAAACTGAACTCGTCCATTGTCTTGTAAATAGACCTGGTTTCTTTTGCTCAGGTTGTACAACCAGCATTCTTATACAATTGAAATTTTTTTACAGGCAATGCTCAATTCAGACTACAGGAAACGACCAGTTGCTTCAACTGTTCTAAATCATCGTTTCTTGACTGGTGTGGTACTTGGAGAAGGTACTAAGTCGCGACAATGGCTATAAGGGAGATGTTGATATATGCTTTGGCCTTTGTAATAGATAACCTTAATAACAACCGGCTTCTTCTTATCACCCCCACACAACCCCTACCAAATTGCTTTTATTTTCTCCTGTCTTGAGTCAGACTTGAAGGTGCTGGTGACCTCAGCATATTTGTCCTGTGAAATCCATGTACTGTAAATGCTTTATTTATTAGAGAGGTTGATATTGTTTACCAGAGGGGCAAAGAGCTTACCGATGAACTATTGATGGAAATCATCGTCTTCAGAATGTATTACAGATAACAGAGCCTGGCTTTATTCCAAGGAGACGTAACAGACAAACCTGATGCAGAGTGTAGAATCCCAAGTAAACCAAAAGTAAACCAAATTACCAGCCATCCATTTTTAAGAACCAACACGAAGATGAGTAGAACATGAAAGATGAAAAACCAATACATCCCTGAATAGAGATTACACATCTTATCCTCTTCAGATAACCATATTTCCATGTGATACTGATGTTCTTCAATGTTGGTGCTACTAGGCGAGATTGCCTTCCCTCCTGTGGAGGACGTCCCAGAAGAAGTCAGTCAAGATGGTCTCGAAACCGGGCATCTTGGCATATCCGGGGAAGTAATTAATATCTATAACAAGATACTTCTCTTCTCCAGGATCAGTAGCATCTCTGATCATGTCGAAGTTGAAAAGATGAAGCCTAAGCTTGCTCTGCAGTGCTCTAGCCATACTAGTAATAAAGCTCGAGGGTGGCAGTTCAGCCTCAACGACGTTCATACCACCTAAGTGGGAGTTGTCTTTGTGTTTGTAAGTATTCAGGTTAGAGATCTGTGAGAAGAAGAGGACACCCTCATCAGTCCCCAGGCCATTAGTGTGATCAGCAGGCACAACATCAGGCAGAGACCTCCTCTTGACGCACTGGACATAATCACCAGCCACATACACCTTGAAGACCACTCCGCGGTGATTGACAAATTCTTGCAATACCACAGGCGGCTTCACCTTGTTGAGTCCTTGTTGTTTGAACACAAGAAGCATATCATGGGCGGCGGCGGAGACGGTACCCTCCGCAGCCAAAGACTTGGCAATCACAGGGAATTCAATAGGAGCATCCGATTGGGACGATAAAGACTCGAGATCTTCGTCGTGATGCAGCACGACCTGCTTGGGAATACCGAAGCTGATATGCGAAGGAGGAATTTGGTTTTGGCGTTGGAGGTCAGCGACGACTTGGAGCATAGAGACCCGGTTGCGGAGGGGCTCGATGGCGCTAGGGGGGTCGATGACGATCACATTACGGTTGTTGGAGACGAGTTCTTCCAATTTTTTCTTCCAATCATCGGAATAGAGCTTGTGGATGATGCAGTGGAAGGGGCCTTGTTCCATTAGGGATTTTTTAGGGTCGATTGGGATGAGATGGATACCTCGTCGCGCGGCGTGCTCCACCAGAGATGGCTGCATGAAGCTCTGAATCTTCTTTGCCGGAAGCGCGTAGCCCACGCTCAACTTCTCCGACGAAGAAGAAGAGACCGACATTGTCGCTGCTATGAAAGAATCGAAGCAGAGATGCATACCACGACGACAAGACCGACGAGGGTTTGAGTTCTCTGTCAATCTTCACCGTCGACACGGTCCTTTCGCCAGTTCCCACGTGTATCGATGGTTACAACACGCGTGCTCAGAGCATTTTATTTTATTTTATTTTATTCTTTTTTTCTCAAATTATTTACTTCCATTCTTCCAAAATTATTATAATATTTTGATCTGATAGTATAGATATAAAATTTAATATACATATCACGACGATCAAATGTAATATAATTTTTTTTTTGTGAAACATCGATAGTTATATAAATTGTATACCTAATATATGTGGTAAGATGATCAAACATGATTTAATATGAAAAATAAAACTTGTATTCATACGTATAGAATAATACAAAATATATGAATGTTTAAGAATTATGTAATGGAAATAATATAACAATTTAAGCCAACACGCAATTCTACGCGTGTTGATTTTTATTTTTATTTTTGGAAATTTGATGTAACAAAAATACTATTGCATTCATCCCACAAATTTTATAATTGGATTGGTTATCTCATTTCGAACATGTTTTATACAAATTATAATATTTTTTTACAGAATATTTTGTACAAAATTATCAAAACATTCATAATTTTCTCATTAGCATTTCTCTTCTTCTTTTTTTCACTTTTCTATCTCACACAATTAAAAGGATAAATAACTTATTTTTCATAGATTAATTTTCATGTCAAGTCAAAGCGTTATAATTTTTGTTGGAGGAAAAAGTGTGTTTTGAATGGAGTGGGATTCATTATAGCAATTGAGATACCAGTTAATGATGTACCCTGTAACGATTACACATTTTTATAATAAAAATTTTCCCAAAAAAACCCTTACATATAATTTTATGACAACAAAAATATTATTATAATTATGAAACTATTGAAGGGACGGTTGTCACTGTACAATTATAAGGATATTTACATCATGTTCTTTAAAATTGAGCATATGTAAATAAAATATATATATAAATGAGAAAAATAATAATATGATGTTGAAAAATTGTATTGTAATATATATAGAAACGGAAAAACAAAATAAATAAAGAATCTATAAAAATAAAATATTATTATAGCATATTGTATTTTTTAAGATAATGAAAATTGGCCTAAAAAAAGGAAAGACAATGATCTTTTCAACGAATAGGAGTTCCATAACGTTAATCTTGTTATGATCCATAAAAACCGTCGTCTCAAATCGAAGCAACTTCTCTATTAACGTAACTGAATCTAGGAAGTTACTATTCGAAAAAGGTTTCCCTCCAAGATCGGCTTTCCGTGTGTTGTCCCTGCCCTCGCATGAGCTCGTCGTTGGTGTATCATTCCGGTCATTTTTGGGTTTTCTCAATTGTATTAGCTCTCTCATTAGTCTCTCTGACATTGACATACATAGTTAGCAAAATACAGGATGACAAAAATACAATACGAAAATTATAAGTGTAAAGTTTGTGATAATTATGAAAAGAACAGGTAAAAAAACATATCAAAAAATGGATACGGCAGTTGAATGGAACGTACCAATACGGCTATTGTATGTGTCCTAGTGAAAAATACTGGACAAAAAATAAGGGATTATTTGAAATTTTAATAATTTTATAGCATGAAAAAGTTAGTATTTATAATGCAAATGACGCATAAACACACATCATCATATTCATAACAAAATTTCGCCAAAAAAATCAAATACTTAAAGAAGTCGTCCGCCATATAATCATGGTCATCAAGCTTAATCATCCATATTCCTCAGATTAAGTTGTAACTTGTCTCATGCACTGAATTTTTTTGGATGATTTGTCGTTTTTTTAAATATATTTGTATTTAGGTTATGTGTTTAAAATATTTTTACTTAATCATTAAAGATAATTTTTTTTAATTATTGAGTTAAATTATGGGCCAATAGACCAGCAGCTTTGAGGCCAAATTTAGTGAAATCAAGGTAACAAACATAGCATCGAAAAAAACACATATTTTTATGTATCTTTCAAAAATAATTGCCATGTTTTTTTTGTTTTTTTTTTTAAAACAAACGATACATATTTTTATGATGACATAGCTGCTAGTTTTTTTTTCGTAGGTACAGCACGTAACCAGATACCTATTGGAATTGCTCCACACGTACTTGGTTATCGTCTTGAATCCAGGACGGTTGATTGTCACATTCCGCCGAAACATAAGTTAGGAAGCCGCTCCTTTCGAAACGATACCCATCTCTGTGGCATGTCTGCCATCCGGATGACTTGGACTAACAAAGGACATGACCCTGAATAGAACTACTTCGCCAAGTAGGATAGTGTTTGAGAGGTAAGTCGGGTTATAGCCATTTTAGGCAGGACATTGGATCCATAGTGCAACCTTATCAAAAGCATACTCTGATATGTGCATCAATCCCACAAAATCTGTTAGCACCAACAGACTGTTTTCATACTGCCACGGGCCGCCTTTGGCGACCCTCTCTTTGCCTTCGGCGTAAGCGAAAGATAAAAACATTGCCCCCGAGCGCCTTGCAGTCAATCGATCCCTTTACTACCCATGTTCTGATCATTGAGAGGACTTGAGGACCTCGATTAAGATTGTTCTTTGCAGCAGTAATTTCCCCACTAGTAGCAAGTTATCCTCCCCCTCGAAAAAGCCCTCTGGCATCGCTATCCCATCCTTCTCAGATGCAGTTAACTTGAGTTTTCTCCCCACTTCCTCTACACATTCATCCATACTCATCAGCAGATCACAACTATGTCACCAAGAATGGTGAGAATCACCCTCACACACGGGATTAGAGCCGCCTCCTTTGGAAAACCAGAGGAACGGAATTTGTTTAAAGATATTGTGATATAACAACATTGTATAACGAGAAGCCCAGCCTTCCGTACCACGCAAAGATCTAACATTGCTTGACCATTATAAAAACACTTGAGAGTCTTCTCAAGCCATCATAAACACACTCTTGATTCAGTTAATGATTGAAAAACTCAATGGTCAAGCCTATTCACAATCTTTTATATAAGACAACTATGGTGAGGACCAGTTTATCCTTGTGGCAGTTCATGTAACTTCTTCATCACGTGCTCATGCACTCAATGTCAGAGAACTCACTGAGGATAACTTTATGTTCTTCACCTTCTTGGAATTCTGAGGCTGAAAGATGATCTCTGTACTTGAACGGACCGTCACCTCCTTCCAATCAGAAGTCGATCCTCCTTCCGTTCGATAATCACGTAAAGAGTACAAAACCTGAAGATTTCTAGGGGCTGCAACCAGAAAAACACATTAAAGGTTAGCTGAAATGGATAGTCTTGACAACAGCAAGTGCTGCAGATATCTAAGCAGCTGGAGAGTTCAGACAGGTAAGCATGAATATACAATTGTGTCTTGACTAGGTAGGTGCTCTGGTGTGGTCTTGCATGGGTAGAGCTACGGCATAACCTTACTAACAGAAAGAAAACCCGGCAGGGGTGCGAGGCTGGAAGCAAGTATGCTTTCATTCAGTTGAAGAGATATCGAAGATAGTAAAGGCCGAAACCTCACAGCCCCAAACTGAAAAAAGAAAAAGAAAAAAAAAAAGACGCACTCTCTCCCCAAAAGCAATGACAGTAAGATTTTCTCAATAATAAATTATGAATCAACAACCCGAAGGCACAGCCTCGGACCATCAATCACATGCAGATCATAAAATTATTCACCTAAAACTGAATCATTGCAAAGAACCCTCTCAACCCATCTGTGATGTGAGGTAAGAAGCTGCATACTCTTTTTGTACTTGAAAAAATGCAGCTTCAACTAGATCAAAAATATATTCAAGAACAAGGGCAATGTCTTTCACTCCCATCAACATTAACTCGGCTCTTAGTTAGCATCGGAGCAAAGGAGAACCAAAATCAAGTGCACCTACCTAAACCAATCATGGATGTTTTTTGCACAATCATCTGGCCAACTTTAGATCTTTTAACATACTGTAACTCCTGTGTATCTTCATGCTTCCCTTTGAACTCAACAAACTCCCCTAGCAGGTACCTGTTACCTTTGAGCTCCAACCTAAATCATTGAAAACAATAGTAAGCGAAATAGGTCAGATGCATTATGTTATATTATCCTAGCTTACAGGTTCACTGCATCACCCATGGTTAAATAAAGGAGGACAGGACCAGTTATCAGACCATTTGTGAACCATAAAGCTGATTGAGAGTTCGAGATGATACTATAAAACCATATCTCTTTGCACCAGAAGTTTCATATGCCTGAACACCAGAAGATACTGGTAATAAACTATTGGGCCATGTTTTGGTGAGAGTGAGAAACAAAAACAATATATGCTCTGTCCCAAACAGAAGGGGACTCAAGAAACTTAAATTCAAATTGCAAAGCCAAATGCAAGGACTTGTTAGAAACATACTTATCCCAAGTAGGGGCTGTACTAAGTACGAAGTTAAGTTGCTGTTGTACTGAGTCCTGCATCTCTTTCTTTGCAGAGAGAAAAAAACCTTTAATCCATCCAGAAAGCATGGTCGCAGTATCTTGTTTTAGGTGTGCCCACTGCTCATATGGTACGACTTCAGGTGGAAAATTGCTTGTAGTGCTACAAATGTGAAACATCATTTCAAATTAGGACTCCAGACATCGTCACAAATATCCAAAAAAACAAAAAACAAAAACCAGAAGGCACACACTAAGAAGAACAGGAATTTTGGTGAAACACCTAAAATGTATGTTGCAAACTTGGATAGCTTACAGGAATTTTGGGTTTGGAATAATGACTTTGTACGAAAAATATCCATCTGGGACAGGAACCCCTCTTTGCTCAAGATACGCTTCGAGAACTGCAGCTTGTCTCTTAGCTTCAGCAACCTACATAATGAAGCACAGGACCAAACAGAGAATGTAAGAATGCGATAGCATCTGGGGAAGTCACTTCAACAGATCTGTTGCAGCATCATGGGCTTTCAGATATTTAAACATGAATTTCTGCATAGTACCAAATCACAGGAATCAATACTGCTCATACTCGACACCTCGAATGGCACAGTCAAGAACAAAAGTTTTAGAATTAGAGAAACTGTACACTAGTTTTGCAGGGCAACTTGAGTCTAGAGACCAGACATGTTTCCTTAGGTGATGGCAATACAACATATTAATTCAGAGCAGCTGACATAGTATCCTTAAAGAATAGAATGTCTTAACACAGACTTACAGGATCTGGATGTCGCTCCTCCTTGTGCTTATGGTCACTCATGCGAACCCAACTACCATCAGGACTGATGCTCACAAAGCCTGCTAAGTTCTTGACGGCAATTACGGCAGCATCCCTAACAAAGGGAAACAAAAGAAAGCACACACGAGGGCGAATGAAAGAAAGCCAGCGGTATCTATCTAGAATAGCCAAGACTATCAAGGGTAAATATGAAAGGCCATCCCAGGCACATGCGCAAATTGCCTGTGAATTCCACTCTCTGATCATTCACAAAATGTCAAAGGAATAGGATACATAAAAGCCTTATCATACACAAAATTACAAAGGAATAGGATACATAAAAGCCTTTGGAAGCAGGACTCCATAGATACGTGGAGGGCAGAGCCCAAGGGAGGAAATCGCACCAAACTAGGCCTGCATGAGATATACCTGTGAACTGGCCCAACTTTTAGCTCAAATGTTTAAGCTATACATGTGAACTGGCCAAACTCCATATATTCTCCATAATCGATATGGGTAAACCTGCTCACGTAAATCCTCAACACGGATGACCTAGGATACTCATAAATCTAAACGAAAATAACTGCACGAGATCTTTAACTGAGAAATATTCAGTGAAGCAAATAAGAAGAAAGGAAAACTCTACCCTTTAGAGAGTAGAACGATGTCAACATTTTGCCGAGAGGCTGAATCGGCATCGGGAATCCGAAGACCCACATACACCTTTCCACCATAGACCTTCTCTATCCTACAAAAAGATCGTCGGCATAGGGGAAAAAAAATGGAGCCACGTTAGCGACTGAATCGATTATAACTCTGATTCATAAATTAAGTAGCAGCAACAAATCGATGGATCGCGGAGAAGCAGCGAAAGTGAACTAAAAAGAGATAGAATAGGGGTTCATCTGAGACCTGGAAGCGACAGCGAAGACTGCATCGGAGTCGGAGGTCTCGATATCGATGAGATCATCTTCGGCGAAGAAGATACGGATGAACTTGTAGAGGACAAACCCGCATATCAGCTCAAACCACATCCCCACCAACACACCTGATCTGATCTACCAATTCAGAGGAGGAGTTCGAGAATGGATTTGGGAGTTCAAAAAAGACGGAAGCAGTTCAACTATTTCGAATTCGCTGTCGATGACTATCTACCACACGGCTGAAAAAAGTAAATAAACCGATAGGGGTGTGAAAAATGTCCAAGAAACATAAACCGCACCAAAAAAATGGGACTGTATCATGTATATCATTATTCTGTTTTATTTATTTATAATGATTTAATTATATATATATTGATATAAAATTTAATATATATATATATAATAACGATTAAATATAATTTTTTTAAAAATTTATCACGAAACATATATATCACGAACTGAGAGAATAAGTCGTAACAATAGGATTGAGAATTCCGATACAATGTTATCGAGAGAAAATATCGAAGTCACCTATCGAATTTTTCTGAGCTGAAATTTTATAAATTTGCAAGTGGGAGGAAACTTTTTTAAAAGCGTGTTATTGAAGAATGACTTCTCAACTTGCGTCCACCATCGAGCTAGTGTAGATGTTTTTGCTTTTACTATCGAACTGTTGATGTTTTTGCTTCTACTGTCGAGCTGTTAATGATGTTTTTGATCTGTATATAAGCATGCGAACCATCGCTTCACTCAGGTTTCATGTCGAAACCTGTCGCAGGGATTTTACTTCATATAAAGTTTTAGTTGTTGAAATTAACCATACTTTTATACCAAAAAATTTTAAAATTCCGGATTTTCCTATATCAAGGTAACGAAGAAGTGTTCGCAAAAACTCAGAACAGAACAAGAAACGATCAAGACCAAATCGTCCGTCCGTACCACGCAACCATACATGTCCCTATGAAACGACCACAGTTTTCAAGACAAATTTAACATTGTTGTTCTTCATGGAACATAAATGATTGTTGGAGTTGAACATAAATTTATCTCATGTATTATCTACAGTAAACGGAACCAGGAAGTTCATGCTCCTGATCTACACCATTAGTAAAAATGATACTGGAGTAAAAATGACATATGGCACCCAAGCAAACCATTTATGGCAAGGTAGAGGACCCAATGTACTGCTATTAGAAGTCAGGATTAACATAATCAAACTGATCACTCTTCTACTTCCAGTTCTCCTTAAATGCACAACATGGAAAAAACATCAACAGTTAACTTCCATAAACTATCATACTTATGCAGTGTTTCGGAATCTTGAGCAAAACACTGTTGGCTTTAGCTGCATCACGATGCAAAAATCATGTTGACGGATCAACCATGTCAATCTAAAGGCCATGCTACCACTACATCACAACTATTCAATCATAGCATCGATTGAAGTTTCATTGACCTGATTGGTATGCTTGCATTTCTTCTTGCCTGCAAATTCACATTGGGCACACTCATGGAAAAAGATTAACAGAGACTCTCATGTAGTATCTACAATAGCACCAAAGAACTTGCCTTCATGTTTTTGCTGCTTGGATTTAAGCTTCATCCTCTTCTTCAAATGAAATTTTGGTGGAGGCTTTTTCACTTCTTGTGATGAGCCTAACACATGGAAAATGTCCATCAGTTTCCTTTGCTTGCATAGAGAATCTAACACAAACTTCAGTTCACCTACACCCTTCGTCCTATAATACATGCAACCGTTTGACTGGATCGAAAATTTATGATTGCTGAATTTTTTAGAATTTAGTGAGGTTGGTGAGGTTTATTGCAATAGCTAAGAGAAAAATTACTGGAACATAATGTAGCCGCGAGAGGATGTACTAATATTTTTGTAAGTTTATTAAATAAGGAAACGTTGCATGTATATCAGGACATTCTAAATAAGAAAGTTCGCAAGTATTATGGGACCGAGGGAGTATTTGTTCTACCAAAAAGCTTTTTCTTACCTGTTCTGATGAAGAATTAAAGATACAACACCAATAGCTTTCTTGCTCACCCGCCCCACCCCATTGGGGAAAAAGTTTAAAACATAGCATTGTTTAACATGAAAGGAAGACCAAAATCAGGAAATGAAGTTCTTTCAACTGCACAATCGCATTGAAACAATCCTATCAAAAAACCTTCAACTATAAGACGAAATCGTGAAGGTAAACCAAAGCACAAAACCCTATACTCAGGATCATATAGAACATAAAAGTCTGTCCCGAAAAAGTCTATTACCTGAAGCGGAATTTTCATCAGAACTGTCACACGTTTAAAAAAGAAAAGCATGGGAATAAATTAAATGCTTAATACTCCATTATCGATCAATATTGACAGATATTGATCAACGTGGTGGAGGCTTCCAGAAGCTAGATGGGAAACGCCTCAAGTACCTTGTTTTTGGGATGTGATTACTTGAGAGTATGGGTCTACTAGTGGCGCCAACCCCTCAGTATGGGTTATAAAGTTAATTAAATCAAATAATAAATGAATATCTGAAACAAACATGAGCTAAAAATTACAGGTGATAATTAGGGTCTGTTTGTAAGTTTTATTAGGATGGAAAAAGAGAGAAGAAGAGGAGGCGAGGGGAGGGGAGGGGAGGTGAGGAGAAGGAAGAGATAGGACATTAGAACGGACATTATTTGTGAGTTGAAAGGAAGAGAAAGCAAATCATTTGATTTTATTGTATTTATAAAAATTATAAATAATAAATATTGTAACTTCTATTCATTTTGATAATTATATTATTTTCAATCAACAATCCCTCCGAATTACAGTAAAATCCACTTTTAAGGGAACTTTTTTTTAAAAAAAAATCAATTCCCTCCCCATCCTTTCCAATCTATCCATTAAAAACTTACCAACATCATATTTATCAAATGGATATAATAATATTGCCCTAATCTCTTCTTTTCCTTTCATTTAGAACTCACAAACAGACCCTTAGTGCTATCCCATTGTTGCTCCCTCGAAACAAACACATCCTTGAGCTTGAAACATAAGCAAAGAAAGTGAGACAAAATCGTAGCCATTGCGGTACTCTACAGGAGAAAAGGAAGAGAGAGTGAGATACCAGCGTCGGCGGATGCCATCTCGACATCGTGGATGGTGAGAAGGCCCTTTTGGAGAGCCTCTTTTTGGTCCCTGCGCCATTTCTTGAGGAGCTTGCGCTGGCGCTTGCCGGAGATGGACACCGGCTGAGCCTTTATCCTCAGCTTTCCGCTGCCGGGTTCGCCGTGCAGAGCTCTCTTCCTTTCGGCGGCGGCAGCCCTCCTCTGCTTCTGCCGCACATTGAAGCACTTCGTCATCGCTCCTCCCTTCTAAACCCTAATTCTGTATCTACTTCAATGTGCTTATATACATACATAACGCTTCATAGTAAAATCGTTTAGATAGTAAAATCTCCTAAACGTGACAATATTAAACATATAATTTGAGAAATATTATATATATATATATCGATATAAATTTATTATATATGTAATGATAATTAAATATAAATTTTTTATAAATTTATCATAAAACATAAATGTATAAGTTACGTATTTTAAGCGTAGATATATTACGGGACGAATAGACGTGATTTTTTATAAAAATAAAACATGTATTTATGTTTATAGAATAATATAAAATACGTATATGCTGTAAAATATATGAGACGGAGAAAATATTATTATTACGTGTTAACTCGATATGGGAATGTAGGACTTGTTTGGTCAAACTTTAAACTGATCAAAATTAACTTTAAGTAATTTTTTTGATGTATAAAGAGTGTATAGCATATTTAGTAACCGTAACTTTAAACAGTTTTTTTTGTTTAAAATCATAAACCATTTAGAATTGATTTTTTCTTCATAATAGAGAAGTCAAAACTGTCTATGGACAAATAAAATAATTTAAAAATGTTATTTTATCAAAGAGCACACTACTTATTAAAAAAATATAATAAGTTATAATTTATCATCATTAGTCATAAACATCTATAAATATTTTTTCTCAGTCCAGATAAACAAGCTCTTCTTATATGAGTATTAAATTCTTATGAATTTTGATGTAGAAATAATATTTTTGGTGGTAGTGAAGTTTAACGTAATAGTTGAGAGAAAAATTAGTAAGTGTGTGCTTTAGCAAATGAGATAGATTTGTTTTTTTTTTTTTTAATGATAAGATGCTAAAAAAAATGATAACATTTATTTTGGGACGATCTAAATAAAAAATATAAGAATTATTATGAAACGAAGGAAATATGATTTAATAATTATGTATCTACACACAATGTTTCAAGTAATATTTTTTTTTTTTGTTATAAAAATGATAGAATTTAAATTTAAGTCATACAGAAATCTTGATTCAAGTGATACATTTAACTTATGATAGGATGAAGACCATCAATATATATTTTGATGATATTTCATGATATGTATTTTGCATGATTTGAAAATTTTCTATTTTTCCTTTTTTTGGGGGCTAATTTTGATTGACCTAATGAATTGTCTTAGTAAAACAAAGATTAAACCGTCACCCATTACTCTCCCTACCCGTAGCCGCCTCCTCGCAACTCGCTTCTCCATTTTCTGTTCCACGCATCACTTTCAATTTCACAGTTTCTTTGACATCTTCAATTTTCTTCGTTGTATTGGATCAGGACGGCTAGGGTTAAGTTGAAGCGTTCGTATTCGTGAAGCCTTTCTCTTCAATTTTTCTCGTCTCCGAGAAAACTTTATAATGTCGATTCAAGGTCTGAATCTCGCGTCTCTGGGCCTTTAAGCCATTTCTCTTCGTCTTTTCTTTTTACTCGAAGGAAAACTTGACGTTGTGAATCAAATGGTGTCAAACTTTGATTTAGGTGATTAGGGTTTGCTAACTGCAGTGATTAATTTGTGGATTTTCTATTTTTGGGTTGCAGATGAAAGTGCTTTGCAGGAAACTCTATAACAAGTACACTAATCTCAAGGTGAGATCCAATTTTTTGTTTTCGTGCTTCTTTGAACTGGTTTCTCTATTTGGCTACGTGTTAAGTACTCTAGAGTACTGGTAAATATTGAATTCCATGTAGTACGTGTGAGGAGATTATTACACATAAGAGTGAGTTTTTGGAGGTGGAATGAGTGATACTACGGCCGGTTTTCCCTATAGTCGTCTTGCCTAGCTTTTCATTGTCATTTCATTGAAGCTGTTTATTTTGATTTGGAACTTTCCGTTGTGGGTTGAAGGCGAAAAAGGATTCTGAGTTGGAACAAGTTAATCGCGACCAAGAGGTCAAGTTTATCAAGTTTGCTGAAGGTAGAGTTTCCACTTCTGAGTTGGTGTTGTTTTTTTCTTGAGTTGTTTGTTCCAGTCATATAGTGATCTCATATTAGTGGTATTCTTGGATCATGCCAATTTGTTGTTTTTGATATTGTATTATTCATTGAATTTTTGTATATCGAAAAAGGGCATGTGTAGTACTAAATACTAAGGTGTTCTTGAGCAAGCATAACATCAACAGCCATTCCAACCCTATAAACCATTTATGCTACACAGCAACTCATCACTCACCTATCTCAAAGCAAACGTGCAGCCGCCAACATGCCCAAACGCACACGCACACAAGCATGTCACCTGCACACTACAAGTTTATATTTTTGTCGGATTTGGATCAAGACTAGGTTACCTCACAAGGTAGTAAACCCTAGCACACACGAGTAAGAAGGAAACCGATCAACACACACCTCTTGATGTTGTTCTGCTATAGTCGTCACTGTCACAACCTCGCTGTGGTTGCCCTGCACTGTCGTTCTCACGACGTCCCGGTTGCTTCTTGGTCTTGCTACAGCTTCGTCGGAGTCGTCCCTGGCTGTTCTAGGTTGTTTCTGCCTAAGGCAAGAAAAGACGACGATGATGACGTGGTTAGCTTCAAGTGATGGCCATGGTGTTCGAAGACGATGGTTTTGTATAGAGACAACATGAAGGGCGATGGTGATGAGGGAGAGCTTCGATGTTGACAAGAATGTGCTTGATGCTGTTGGCGTGTGCGGTGAGCTAGGGGAGGAGAAGGGGAAACAGAGACGGCGATGATGGAGTTGGTGAGCATGGTGACGTGATTATGGTGTCTGAGGAAGAAAAGCTTAGGGTTTGGTTCTTGCTTCGTGGTCTGGAGATGGCGAGGATGCTGAGAGAAATGAGGGAAAATGGTGAGGGAGTTGTGAGGGAAAGTGATGTGAGTTTAAAATGATGAAATGAGGGGAAAGGGGTGCGGCAAATCAGTGTTTGTCTGGGAGTATGTGCCAAATCCTCAAAATATCCCATTTCTCCAATCTTTAAAATTTTCATCAAGACTGTTATTTACCCGAATTTCATAATATTAATCTTCTAATAATTACTTAGTGTCGATTTATTTATCCAATCATATCCCATTTGACAATATATTATTTTTGGGATTAAAAGTCGTTAACCCTAACGCACAATATACATTATAATGTTACTCATTCGTTATATTTATTCACATATTCATTTAACTTGTATTATTTGTATATTTTAATATCGAAAATTTTTGGGGTATTACACTTTGCTGTTTAGACTGCGACACAATTAATTAATCGACTATAAAGTTTAGTTCTTAAAAACAAAATTCCTTAGGAGGTTCTGTCCAATAGAACTCTCGTCATCTCTCATCTTCGTATTTTGAGTGCGCTGCCTACTCTTACGTGCCTAAGCTACTCATAAATTAGCACCTCGATCAAAAACATGCATTTTCCTGTGGTTTTCTCCCCATCATTTTGGATATCGTTGTTATCGTTCTGACAAAAATTGCATTTAGATTGTCCCTGATGCTATATTTGATGAACACATATTCCCCTATAAAGGTATGTACACCTCGAGCTTGTCACAATATGGGTGAAAGTATATTACTGGATTTGATGAATCAAAGGAGTACTAACTTATGCGATGAAGTGTTTTAATAGTTCACAGGTACTCTATCAGACGATTTGAATCAGAAGAATTGAAGCTCTGGATATAATAGTTGGTTAGGATCAAATAAATCTTCAGGTAACTATGATTTCTTTCGCCTTCTCAGGGAATTTTTGAGCATCAGTCCTAACTATGGTCAGAACAGTTGTCAAATTGGTTCAAGAGGATAAAAGGAAGTTAGTGGTTTTGTTCAAATTAGTTATTAGAATAGTTCAATGAAGTTGATAGATAGCCAACGTCAGATCAGATAAGTATCCGAAATAGCCAAGTTTTATGAGGTTATCTGCTGAGACTCGTATCTGCTGAAAAAAGACTCTGTTGAAGTTTGGTCTAAAATTTTTTATGTATACAGTTGGACTTCTAGAGGGAAATTGGGGATTGATTGGAGAGCAATCCACCAACCTCACCTATATAAGATGTAAGTCTACAGAGAGAGGGGTATCTATCGAATTCACTTTTTTTCATTCAAGCAAGAATCTAAGCATTCTGAAGTTCTCTCTCTATAAGGAGCTTCAAACTGTGATTCAAGAATTTGTTCATCAAGAACATCATGTCAAAGGCGATGATTTTTGTATTTCGTACTTTATGAGTGTATGTACTTAATCGATTGTGATTGATTGTGGCTAAAGGATCATGAGGGGATTATCTGTGATCAGATTGGTTGATATCTGATTGGATCGAAAATTCAAAGGTTAAATGCTATTTTCGCAATGCAGGAGTACACAGTGATTCATCACTCAGTCATGTCCAACCTGTCCCGCTAGAACTGGCCTGAGAGGGGACCCACAGCCCAACCGGTTCAGTGTGAACTCAGCAGCCTGAAAACTTCTTTATGCAAAGTGACATTCTACAAAAAGATCCACTCGTAAGGTGAATCGAGAGGCAGAAATGGCGACGATGTTAATGATGACGAGAGCGTCTCGCATGGCTTGTTTTCGTGTTTCCGCTACTTCCGTGTATCGTGCCTTGTCTCCTCTCTCGTCGTGCCAGGTATGTTATCTCGCCCCTCTTTCTCTTTTTTCATCTCGCTTATTCTATCGGTATATGTCGTTGGATCCTGTCTGTGACAGGATATTTGGGTTTTTGCTATTGTTGTTATTCTATCGGGGTGTATGCGATCGATGAAGTGGTGATTCTATAATTTCCCCAGCGATTGGAGTAACGACTTTTCGGTTGTTAAGGTCAATAATGGGATTAATTCCTCGAACGTATGAATATGAATTAGTTGATTTTGTTTTTTCTTTTAAAGATCAATAGGAAAATGTGATTCATGTCTGAATGCTATGTATCATGGCTTTATGATCTTTTCTATTTACTTATTTTTTTCTTTTGGTTTTGGTTTTTGTTTTAGGCTATTTGTTTGGCATCATGTCACTCAGATACATGCATTCACTCTACCATATCGTCGTTTGACATTTTGTTTCATCACTTATTCTGGTCTTGGGGATTCTCGATCACATTTTGAACTTTTTGGTCGCTGAATTTGGAATTTTTTCGATGACGAGGATATCTGTATTATTCTTGATATGGTAGCTTAATTTGGATGGATGCAGTTTGAAATATTTTTTATAACATCATTGAATCATGGTCTCGACCGCACATTGGCTTTTGTTAGTGACTTGTTCAACTACTGTTTTTTTAATATACTATTATGTGATGGTATACATATTATTGACCATGATCGAACCTACTTTATTAGCATGAATGTGGGATCTTTCCAATCGCACAATGTGGCCATGATAATTAGAAGAAAACATTCTTATATTTCCATTTATTCAATCAAACTTATTTTAATGTATCGGATGTATGCATAGAATTGAAAGTTTGTTCTCACTTATGGTGTCAATTGAGGCTAAGATTAGGCTGTTTTTGCGTGCAAATATTAGTATTAATGTTCTCATCTGAGAAGTGGCTTTGCTTGATAGATCAGCACGCAGGCAGAAAGTGTTGCGGATCGCCTTAATGCTTCTGGTTTATTACGAAATCAAGGCCTCATCGGAGGAAAATGGATGGATGCACATGATAGAAAGACATTGAAGGTGTGATACCTTGGTTTTTTTATCAGTCAGACAGTTGAGCGGAGTTGATATATAATTTGCTTCCTCTTGAGTAAATTTGTCGTCATTAGAATCCAATGCAGAGGGTATTTTGTTTTATGGTAGGTTGATAACCCTGCTACTGGACAAACCATTACAAATGTTTCATACATGGGCACAAGGGAGGCGAGCGAAGCAATTTCTTCTGCTTATGACGCTTTGCCATGTAAGGACATGAATCGACTTATAACTCTATTATAACATCCTCTCTGATGACTAGCACTTTTTTTTTTTCTCTTCGTAAGGAAGTTGTTCTTTGTCTGCTTGACGAGTAATATTCAGCAAATGTAGAACGCAACCTAATCCAGTGCAAATCACTTATTCTGTCCTAAGCAAAGTCCGTTAGAGATTGATCACTTGATTATTAAATGTTCATTGGATCGGAGCAATTTGTATGGATGTGATAGCTTTAACGTCCTTTTAAATGCTGCAATTGTTAAGACCCGAGATATTTTGATGGTTTTGAGCCCTGTCCTTGGTTTAAAAGGGATTCAAGAGTTAAGATTGGAGATCAGTAGATTATTTTAAAAGTCAGCTCCAACATTTTCGATTCTATCAGCGCCTTAGAGTATGGTGCTTTATGTCCCCCAGAAATGTCAGCCAAACTAAGATCTGCTTTGACCTCATTGTATTTGTGAGATTGAGATTGATGACTACTAACATCTTCCTTTGATGTCTCCTTGACGATATTTTTGTGAGAACAAACTCAGGTTTTTCTTTTCAGCAGTTCTGAGTTTGACTAAAGCTTGAGATCATCTCAGCCTTGGTAATTATAGGATAGTTTGTAAATTTATCATATATATAAAGTTGACCTTCTTGTTATCCCAAGAGCTATTTAGCTCTAGGGAGTAGGGTCTATGCGGAGACCTCACTAAAATCTTGAATTAATGTGGCTCAGGCTCCACTCGAGCTTAAAAGGAGCCCAGCTGGATGCCTTTTTCAGATCAAACTGGAACCTTGACAAGCATTACTGTTATACTACTAGCTCACTTCAGGACCCGATGTTAAGGAGTATGAAATCAGCTTGTTATTCTAGTTCATCATTTTACTGGAGAAGAGGCTGAGTTTGCACGTCCTCTGAATGTTGTCTGATCTGAAGCATGTACTCAAATTTTTGGAGCATAATCAAACTGTAACATTGACAAGCATCACTGTAATACTATGTTACTCCATTATAATATATCAATGAGGATAAAATCCATTTGTTATTTTGGTTCATGGGTTTAAAGGAGAAGTGGCTAACAATAGTTGTGCACGTCCTCTGCATCTTGTCTATTCTGCTCAATCTTTGGAGCATAATGAACAGTCATGTTTATAATTTTTGTGTTGTCTAGCTTGGAGCAAACTCACAGCAACGGAAAGGAGCAAATGCCTAAGAAAATGGTAATAATGAGTTCTCTCCTCTGATAGCGGGTACATAATTGGCATGTGACTTGTATATTAACCTCTATTGTATCCTGCGGCGTAGAACAATCTCTTTGGTTTGGTTCCATCGGACATACTTTTTAGGCTTTATGAATTTGAAGCTTATAATCGTTTTGCTCCTTTCATTGTACTGCAATTAGGTATGATTTAATTATCGAATACAAAGAGGAACTTGGAAAACTGATCACCTTAGAGCAGGGCAAGCCTTTGAAGGAAGCAATTGGTGAGGTAAATACTTGCTTTGAAATGGCAGAATCTATGGTTTCTTATTATTATTGGTAATGACTAGTGGAAGTATGTATTCCAGGTTGTATACGGTGCTGGATTTATTGAATTCTTTGCAGAAGAAGCGAAGCGAGTTTATGGAGATATAATTCCAGCCACACTTTCTGATCGGCGTTTATTCGTTCTAAAGCAGGTCAGTTGTTACTGGTTGATTTTCACGTTGGGTCACTGGTTTAAAAAGAAGGCAGAGTGCGACTATGTTCCCCACTTGGTCGAGGGGCAAACTTTGTCCATCAGAAAGCCTATAGACTTGCCAATGATGTCAACTGTAGAAGTTGTAGCTGATTTTTGACATGGTTCAGAGATACCATTAATATTCCTTTTTAAGCTTCTATTCATCCCAGAAAGACTCAACTGTATCTTTGCTAATTGATCCGCTCAAAGTCTATTGCCTGAGTCAGGGTTCCATGCCCTTCTGCATATGATCAAAGTTCTTTTCTTCATCAAAATTTTATATGGTTTGAAGATGGTCTCACATATAATCGGTAATCTACTTAGGCTTCACCTTTCATATGCTGTCTCCCATGGTGAATCATCTCTGTTATATTGTAGCCTGTAGGGGTAGTTGGAGCAATCACTCCGTGGAACTTTCCATTGGCGATGATTACAAGGAAGGTTTGTGAAACTCAGTTGTGTTGTAGTTAAATGACTCATTCCTTGATCTTAAAAGATGGTGCCTTTTTCTTTGGTTGTGTCAGGCTGCTCCAGCTCTTGCAAGTGGTTGCACAATCGTTATCAAGCCATCGGAGTATACTCCATTAACTGCCCTTGCAGCAGCGGAGCTTTCTCTTCGTGCTGGAATACCTCCTGTAATCCTTTTATTGGCTGAAAATGTCTAATTTAGATGCCTGCGTCGGTGGTATTGTGTAGTTTGCTGGGGCTGATGGCATCCATGAGATCATTTTCACTTATTTTCTGGTCATATTGTTTTCTTTGGAGTACTTTTATTTTTCTATTCTTTTAAAGAGCAAGATAGATGTCTTATTCTTGGTGATATTATATGGATAGAGTTTGTTTTCTTTCTAATGGATTTCTTGGCATCATCTAGGGTGTTGTGAATGTGGTCATGGGAAATGCAGCGGAAATTGGTGAGGCTTTGATGACCAGTACAAAGGTTTTTGACATCCTGTCTAAGTGGGATATCATATCACCTCCTATTTTTATAGGAAGGGTGGTTCAAAGCTGACCAATTTTTTGGCAGGTAAGGAAGATTACCTTCACAGGGTCTACTGCTGTTGGAAAGAAGTTAATGGCAGACGCTGCTGGGACTGTTAAAAAGGTGAGAAACCTGTCAAATTAATCCTTGCTTCTAGCATGCACTTTCTTATCTCTAGATTCCTTGATTAAAAAAAAAAAAAAATTCAAGACAAGTCATCCTTGTTCAACAAAGTTTGATCGGAAAAATAAAATAAAATAAAATAGAGTGCATATTATGGTATTTATGGAGCTGGAATCGTTTAATGAACAAACCCTGCTTCTAGATACGGCAGTTTCTTCTGTTTTCTTGCAGAAATTCAGAGTAGTTTTCTCAATGTCGCTAGGTATCTTTAGAACTTGGTGGCAATGCACCCTGCGTAGTATTCAATGATGCAGATTTGGATGTGGCAGTAAAAGGAACGGTAAGCTCTAGCTTCGAAGCCTTTGCTTTTATTTTCACAGAAGATGCTTTTCTCCTTTTTGGCTCCTCGACACTCCTCGTCAGATTATTTGAAGATCAGGATTCCTTACAAGATTTGGTGAAGCTCTTTTGGAATTTTTTTGGACTGTGTGCTCCTTGTAAAACTAAGCTGTTGAGTGTTGATTGAGCACTAATTGTCATTACTGCTATTCTGTTTGTTTTATCTAACTGCCTATCCCTGAAAAATAGAAGCATTATTTTTATCTAGTTGAAGTGATGCTACTCTCTGTGTGGTAGCTATACGTTTCGTATTGCTGTAGGAGCTAAGTGTGCTCTCACTTCAGTCTGCGTTCCCTTCTTGCCAATCGTTTCTGCAGATTATGCTTTGCATTCCACTTGCACATGCTCCTTGTATACTAATATTTGACCATTGGAACTTTTGCTTTTTGCAGCTTGCTGCAAAGTTCCGTAATAGTGGACAGACATGTGTATGTGCAAACAGAGTGCTTGTGCAAGAGGGTAATGTGCTGCAAATGTTTTACTATATTACATGCCTACTTTGTTGTATGTGCAAAACTAGGATCCTTTTCATTTCTTATTGGCACATATTAATTTTGTATTTTCTGTAACATTGCAGGCATTTACGAGAAGTTTGCAAATGGTTTTGCAAAAGCTGTACAAAGCCTGCAAGTTGGAGATGGTTTTTCTGAAGGTGTGGCTCAGGTAACGGAATGCACGTGCTGCTATGACACTAGGTTTTGGATTCAACTTTCATATTGCAAACATAAGCATGTTTGGCTGCTTGTTTCATGTACGTGGTCATTTACATTTGGTTTCTCCTGCAAGTTCATTTGAACCTTTTCCATTTATGATATGTGGTGTGGGTTAGATCAACCCGGAACCTTTTTTAGATCGGTTGGTCAAGATAATTTCAGCGTTCAATCTGATCAAGTCAACTTGTGGGGCCAAAACCTAACAGTAGGTGGTAAAGACTCGTAAGTTGGATGTTTATGTCCTCTTTCGCATTACTTGGAAAAGCCATCAGTTCACGTATAAGTTTATTACTTTACCTCTTGGATAATTAGACATCCATCCAGTAATTAGAATTAATCAAGTGCAAGAGAGGAGCTCTATCAACAGCTGTGTGCCCCCCGAGCCAAGTGGAGCATGCATTACCTTGTCATATGCTTGTATTTAAATTTTTCATAGATGGGTGATTAGTGGATTTCCACTTCAATTAACAAGGGTTATTCCAGAAGTGACATGCTGGCATGCTGTATCAAGTCCCAATTCAACTGAGTACAGTTCTGTCTAACCGGGAGATTTTGAGTTCTGAATACCTACTGGATTCGAAAGAGAACTAATTCTTCCATGTGGATAGTATTTTTACCATGATCTATGTTAGATTGCCTTCCTCTATTGATCTAGAAAATTATACGTTATTGTGCGTTGTAGGGCCCACTTATCAACGATGCTGCTCTACACAAGGTGAGTTTCACTATAAGCTCGTACTTTAATTTGCTTTGGTTCATTTTGGAAAAGCCTCTCCAGATAAAACGACTGACATTTTAGATGGAGATTTTCTGCTTTTCATCTGGCATTAACCTTCATGTTCGTGCCTCTTAGGTGGAGTCATTTGTCCAAGATGCAATTTCAAAGGTACAATCTTTATGCTTTAAGTGCTGAAAAATCTTAAGATTGATTTCAAGTCGAGGAAATCTGAGCTGCCAAATTCAGTTTTAGATATACTCTATAGAAAGTATCCTGGTAATTGGTAGAGTTATCCTGCTCAAAATTCAGTTTGACAGGAAACAAAAGTATGGGGTCACAAGTGGAACTCTTTTGGTTTTAAAACATTTAAACATGTGGGTATTCTACATAATCTGGTCTAGGGATGAAAGAATGTAAGGTACCAATTTGCAAAAAAATAAAATAAAAATCCGAGTGAAGAAGGAACTTTTGAAGTGCAAGGAATATCGAAATATGATGTTTGAGAATAAAAGAGGATAAGTAAATATCCTAGTTGTGTTCAGCTGTTGCCATAATGTAGGAAGTGATGTCCATCTATGCTTTTCTTTTTCCTAGTTAGTTGTGTTCTTCTAGGGAACATTTTTTTTTCTCTGAGAAATTCTGTTATATCTAACCACTTTATTTTATTTATTCAAGGGGGCAAAGGTTCTTCTTGGCGGAAAAAGGCACAAGCTAGGAATGACATTTTATGAGCCCACGATCATCACTGATGTCAAGAGTGAGATGCTGATATCAAGGTAAGATAGTTTATCTCCATCCTGTTTTGTCTGCTTCACCTATTGTTTTCTATATGGGTGGAATCGACTTTATGATGTGTCTACCTCTCTATAACTTCATATTTGCCTTCAATTTAGTACATGTCATATATTTTGTTCTCGTGTTCATCGCCAATTTTAATTTAATTTAAAGTCCGCCTGGAAACCTGAGATCTCCAAATGATCAGGAACTTGTAAAGAATGTGGATTTCCACTCTATTGCAAATGAACTTGAAAAACTCCTTCAACAACTTTCTTGACATACAGGGAGGAAGTCTTTGGGCCAGTTGCACCCATTCAGCCATTCAAAACAGAGGAGGATGCAATCCGGCTTGCGAATGACACCAATGCAGGTGACTTCATATGCAATCGATATTATTCAATAAGCTAAATGTTCATCAACAATGTTGATACTTATTGTGCCTATGCACTTACCTCTACCGAGCTTCAAACTTTTCTTAATTGGACAATCTATTATTATGTTCTTATCCCGGTTGCTTGTTTCTGCAAGCATGACTTTTTCAGGATTTTCATACTCATTAATGAAAAGCAGAAACTATACCTTTCTCATGCGGGTTTATACATGAAAATGCAGGCCTAGCTGCATATATCTTCACGTCAAATATTCAACGCTCCTGGCGAGTTTCTGAAGCTCTTGAATATGGAATTGTTGGTGTTAATGAAGGATTAGTTTCAACGGAGGTTTGTATGTCCTCTTCTTATAAACGAAAGCGACAGTGGAGAAATACTCATTAGTCATTATCGATTTTGTTGCATAGGTTGCTCCGTTTGGAGGATTTAAGCAATCTGGTCTTGGACGAGAAGGTTCAAAGTATGGGATGGATGAATACCTTGAGGTAAGTAAATCGGACAAGTTAGTATCTTTAGAATTAGATTAGAGTGCTAGCATAGTTCCTCATTTAAGAAACAAGCCATCACAGCCATCAAATGAATCAGGAACTGAGCGGCATTAGCTATCAAGTTAGTATTCAAATCCATTGCATCATATGTAAACTTATTGTGATTACAATTTGACAAACAAGACTTGAGATAATTGGTGGCGCGATTGTTATTAGGTATAACTCTAAAAATTGATGTCAAGGTCTAGCAAGAAAGTATCTTATCTTCTTCCAAATTCTTATTGTACTTCTGTTTTCAAATTTACCTAGGTTTGGATTGTTCATCTAAAGCCGATCGTAAATTGTGCACAAAATGAGGGTCTCGATTTTGGTCATCCACATCCAATTTGTATGAAATATAGGAGTCCCTTTTCATGGGTATAATAAATCATTTCCATTTCTAGGGAAAAGCGTTTGATATCGAGTGTAATTTTTAGAGCTGGTGACATGGTGATAATGGGAACTTCTTTCTTTGAAACACAACTTAAACCCTGACTGATCATTTAGAATCTGATTGCTCATTCCAACAATCAGCTGAATCTCAAATCCTGTTTATTCTTGCTGGTGACCGCAGATTTTATGATTGAGGAAAACAATTCTTTTATCTTCTGATCTACAGGTTAAATATGTGTGCATGGGGAATATGAGTTAGTTATGGAGAGATCCTTGCCGGAGGCAAATTTAGTCCTGCCCCCTTAATCAGGTTTGTCATTGTTCTTTTGTCTCTGTTGAAGTGAAACCTGAAGATGTACATGTTAGTTCAGACGATCGAAATGAAACATTTCTACTAAAAATGAAGTAATGAACACTGATGGATTTACAAATTGTCATTTTGTAACTGTCTCCTGTCATTTTGCAGAACAATGGTCCTTTTGTCCGGTCTAGTTCCACTTGCAGTTTGCCTTGTGAAGGAAGAAATGCCTTGCACATGGTCTAATGGAAAATAAGTTCAATGTTGCCGAGCCATAGAAATAAGGCATCTTCTTGCCATCATGTTTTGGCTTGGGCATCGTTATTTAGTAATGCTCGTCACCATGGGATTGTTTCTCTTGGAAACATCTGCAATACATAAGAGTAACTTAATTCGCAACGTGGTTCCCTTTTACGAGGGAAGAAAGCGGAAACATGTATATGCAGATATTTTTTCCTTTCTAACCTGTAGTATTATGATTCCAAAACCATAATGAACATTTATCTTGGCTCTAACTGATGTGTCGTCGTAAGGTGGTTAAATTAGAATAAATTTTACTCACTAAATTTATTCTAGTTAAATGTGGTGGTGGAAGTAAAGGATTGAGTCCACAAAGAAAGAATACTAAGTTCTAATGTATCGATTTGTTGTAATGGATGTTCTTGTATTGTACAGATTTCAGTTTTTATATTTTTCAAACAGTGCAAAAAAGTAAATAATATAAAGATTTATAATGGCTCGTTTTGGTCACGGATTTATATACAGTGTAGAATGCACTGAATCATTCTAAGTATAATATATTGTCTCTGCTTAGATATTCTTGTAAGACTTCACTTGTAAATACACTTTAAGTTTATTTTTCTAAAGCTATCTTTGCATTGGTAAAACTTCAAATACAGACATATCCACAGTGATTGCAAACACCTATATAAACCTAGGTCAGACCTCTCTAAGCAACATAGTACTCCATGAGTGGTGCTGAACAAAACAACATAATATGCAAACTCAAAACAAAATATTTTTTCTGTGAAAGAGCCGAAGTGAAGAGATGGACATCGTGGGAGAAAATCAATGGAAGACTAGTCAAACCATTTCTCCACTTGGTAGAAAATATTTTGTTGTTAAAAGGATTTGATTTCAAATCAGTGAAAAAAAATCTTTTTAAATCTTTATCTAAAAATTATGGATTCTATTATAAAAACTATACATATATCAAGAAATTGTTCTTTTTAAAAAGAAGGTTCATCATAAAATCAGAATAAGATAAATTCCAATTCCTAAATGCTCACAAGTAAGACAAACTAAATAAAAATACAAATCTATTTACAACGCGTATGGCACTACATGACAGTACTACACCTCCCATCTTGTACCTTTTGTGTATTGTCTCTGAGTTGCAACGTGAGGTTGAGATCCTGAAAGGCATTTCTCGATTTGGCTTTAGGTTCACTCTCTAAACTTGAGCCAATCGTGCTTGTATCCCATCTATCAGCCTTTCACAAAACTTTGTTTATCAAAATCAAAAATAAGAATCGAGACTTACCATTCGTGTTATATCTATTTATTTTCAATGCTAGTCGAAATCCAATTCACATTCATATGACCTTAGTATTATTATAATACCCAAGCATTATTCTATTTATTTCCCAAAGCTATATATTAGTAGTGATATATATATCCGAGCATCCACATCGAACATAAAATAAGGTAATCACATAACAATCATCCAGGTTCTGTTCTGTTGTTTCTAAATTTTCGATTTATTGTAAATCATTCAGAACATATTTATTATTTAGGGTTTTAAACACACAAGGGTTACATATTATCCAAATACTGTTTAAATGCTATAACTCACACCCTAAACCCTTGCCATTAACTCACGGCCTATCGCCAACCTACCCCTATAACATAACATAACAACTCCACTTGTAAGAATATAACCACACTCAGGCCACAATACACACACTCGACGCGCACACCCCACGGCTCGTGACCATCACCCAGTCCCTTCATAAGCCCCAAACTCACACACTAATCACCCGATCACCACCATCTCACAGCCCTTCAACGTGCGCACTCGCACGACACAGTTTATCACACACACACAACTTAACACTACATAAATAGTCTGTTTTCCAACCCATTTTTCTGCTGATGTAATTTTATTGCAGCTGTTGATGAATGCGGAACGTTTGAAAAGTGAAAATCAAGCACTCAAGAAACTATTGATGAATGATGAAATGAGAATTCGTCATTGAGGTGACGCTTCTTCTACCGTCAGACCAGTCCTGTAGGATACTCGAATCCTAATCTCAGTTGAGGTTCTCATGGTCGCAGGTCTGCCAAGGATCAATTGTCCGTTGAGTATAAAGAGTTACCATCAGAAGAGAGACAAAAAGGTAAGCTAATCATTTCCAGTATACATCTAGATGTACAATGACGTATACTTTCTCATTTTCAAAAGTAGAAAAGAAAAAGGTGTGGTGGGTATCGGTTGATCAAGTGTAGATTAAATGAGTATTTTTTATGTCTGTTTTAATGTGCCATGTTTTGGTACTTTCTTTATTTTGTGGGTCTGACCGGAGCTATCTAGGTCTGCAATGTAGAGCACAGCCATTTGATTTTCTTTACTTTGAGGGGGGTGTGACTTTGGTTTTCTTTGATTTTTTTTATTGGTTTGGATTTTCATGATTTTGAGCACTGATATCAAATAACCTCACACATTCAGTGAAATAATATACAACTCCTCCGACGATGTTGTTGCATTCGGCTTTTAAAAATCCGCGCGGGTTTGAAACTAATTACATTATTTCTATAACTCCACACTTGAATAAAGGATCATGAAAGCAAGCTATCTAACAAAAAACAAAGAACATTATAGCGAAAAAATGAATACATAACCAAACTATATCTCATAAAATCAACTAGATATCTTTGGTATTCCATTAAACAATCAAAAAAGAAACCAAATGCTCATAGTTCAATCTACAAATTGGACACAGATTTCTTCCACACCTACATCATAAAAGAACCACCACTCAATTTATTTTCAGACCTACCCGTCACTCGAAAATACATACAGCTCGGCAAGCTATGTTGATATGTCTCTGCAGATCTGAGAACGGAATGTAACACTGGTTTCCTATACACGTATGTATAAAGAGCATGTAATGAGTAACTCAAAGTAGTTTGGCTTCGATTTCCTCAAGGCTTAATCCCTTGGTTTCTGGAATAATGAAGTAGATGAAAACCAGCGACAGCACTGCGATTCCACCAAACATAAAGAAGACGTTTGCAGCTCCAATAAGCGACTACAACACCCACGAAAAAGATCAATCACTAGTCATTCATCATTCAAGGAGGAGAAACAGTAGTCAATATGAGTAAGAGTAGATGAAAAAGATTTGTTCATACACTCCAATGCTGAAAAAACTATTTCAGGCAATCTGTTCAACAAGCAATTTTCTTTCTTTCTTTCTTTCATTCTTTCATTCTTTCATTCTTTCATTCTTTCATTCTTTCATTCTTTCATTCATTCATTTATTCGAGGAGTGGGAGAGGAGGGAGGGGAGGGAGCTGTCACATTGTAGATTGACAGGGAAGTACAGGAAAGAATTTCCATGAAAGTACCTTCAACGGAGAAAATGCGAAAGTGACAATAGCATTTGCACCGAAATTGGCAACGACTGCTATACTCAGTCCCTTTCCTCTCATCCGCAAGGGGAATATCTCCGAGATCATCAACCAGCCAATGGGACCAAAAGATAACTGTGAACGCATCACATGAATTTGTTAAAGGCATATTACTATAATCTGAAGCAACATATAGACCTTGATATTATCTAGCAAATTTGTCATTGCCAATCATATAGATATTCAAGGACCAATAGCAGGATTCAGGGAGGACACTTAGCTGCATTTTCAGGATCCTATAAATTACTGAATTTCACTTTGACAGTTCCACTGTAATGTACCAAATAAAAAAAGGAAGACAAGTCTGACATTTTGCCACGTATCTAACCAATCTATCTTATCT
>LIEC01012442.1:45318-102626 GCA_001925005.1 Drosera capensis
CTTTTTTTTTTTTTTTTTTTTTTTTTTTTTTTTTGCCCATTTATCTTATCTTTGAAATACTGTCCACCATTTAAAACTGCCAATTCCCTTACTAGTCATAATTAGTAGAGGGAAAAAACTCAAGTCTAACCTGATAACAGCCAACATAGAGAAGCAGCGCAACAACAGCCACAGCAGGTGCATTGCCCAAGAACTTGTAATACGATCCAAGAAGGAAAAGGGATATAGTCAATCCAGAAACTCCTCCAAGCAGTAAAGGCCTTCTACCAAGTTTATCAACAACCAGCACAGCTGTTCCAGTCATAATTAACTTAAATACGCCTAGTAGAATGGAGACCCTGGTCGAATCTGAAGCTTCAGAAAACCCTGCACTCTTAAGGATGGAAGCAGCATAATACAGCACACTTGGTTGCCCTGTTATCTGCCATGCAAAATTACGCGATAAGGATGCGCAGAAAAATGTACCATTTCAATTATTGTGATGAAAAAAGAAAAACTAAAAACCAACCTGCTGAAAGATGACTAACCCAACACCAATGAACAAGGCCTTCAGGTACTTTCCTTGGAACATCTCCCCTATAGAAATTTCTTTTTCTTCGCATGCGCAAGAAATCTCAGTCAATATCTCATCTACTTGCTGAGGACCAGTATCGCCAATTGCCGGACCCCTTAGCCGGCACAAGCAACAAATAGCAGCTTCTTTCAACTCCTCCAAACTTCCTTTCCCTTGTATAGCACACAGAAGCAGCCATCTAGGGGATGCTGGCAGCCACCACATTCCAATTGCCATTATGACTGATATGGGAGAACTAGCACCATACATGTAGCGCCATCCGGATACAGTATCAACCAGCAGGCTACCAACAGTGTAACCAATCTGCACGCAGAACAACCCATTCAAACTGTTCTGAATTGAAAAGCAGACTAGAGGGTTCTCAGAAAGAAGCAAAAAAGTTACATAAACAGAAGTTACTTTCAATCGAAAAGTATGTCTTGGTAACTTACAACCATCCCGATGACAATGAAGAACTCTTTCAGGGAGATCAGTCTGCCTCTTATCCTACTTGGAGCAGTCTCTGCAATGTACATTGGAGCTGCATGCATAGCCTGAGAAAACAAGTACCCCAAAATTACAATCGGAAGCACATGAAATCAAGCATGGAAATAATTTTCCTCAAAGGATCTAACAACAAGGAGGACAATCAGATATAACAGCATCTATGATGTTTTTCTTCATCTCCACATCAAATGAGCACCAAGTACTATGGAAAAATGGTAGAAGCCACCAAAATAAAAACATAACTCTTTTGAAAGTAATCTGGAACAATTCTCATAAAGAATAATCTGCAATTTAACATTTTCGCTGATAGTATTATATATGCTGAGAACAAAGAGTAAAATGCCTACTCATACCTCTTCCGATCTATGGACCAAAAACTGAGCATCTATGAAGCACATGAAGATGTGGGAAACAGGATAGGCACTACTGAAAACTGATGCATGAAAGCTAAAGAGTTTATAACAGTGATTATAATGGCCATTACCAACCCAATTCCCAATCCATACACAAGTCGCCCAACCACCAGAATTGCAAAATCAGGAGATAATCCGGTTATGAGAGCCCCAACAAAATACAGAACAGCAGCCGTTATCAACTCTTTCCTCCTTCCTACAGAAATATGGAGCCATTTTTTAGAGGGGAAAAAAGGGTTGCAAGAGGTGAAGGTGTCATGTAAACCATAGCAGCAATACAAACCAAGGAAGTCGGCAACACTGAAAGCTAATGCTGAACCTATCAGAGCGCCATATAAAGAACCACTACTCTGCATGATGAACCACCAAATATCATCATTTAAGTGATTGTACTAGGACTCCAAAATTAAAAGATGACACAAGTACAGCACTCACTATGAGACCAATTTGGATGGTGTTCAAGTCATACCATGTGATTCCACTTAGTGTTTCTGACTGCAACAAAAAGCAAGCAATGATTGATATCAGAATATTTCTGAATTCCTAAGTAGTACCCTCATCAGGATGAAGTGAAACAAGGCAAAAATCATATCATGTGTGCTATAAGAGAGCTTTGAAGCTCCTGTCCAAACAAAAATATGTGAAAAGCAAAAGGCATCAAAGACTCAAATATTATGCTACAACACAAGAACTTAGAAAAAGGTCAAGGGCATAAATGAGTGGTTAAACAGTAGGTATACAAATCTGGACTGGGCATCGTTTACAAAAATTTCAAAAGACTGAGGTGCAATGTTGGAATATAATTCATGCTCGTCTGAGTCTTCTTTACTAGGTACTATATACCTGATGTTCTTGAAGCAGAACTCCTTCGAACAGTATCAGCAAACAACGGGTGAAACATAAATTAGCGACTTTTTTCTAATTTTAAAAGGATGAGTGGATGACTGACATACAGATTTGTCTATGGCCCAATAGATCATCGCTCTACATGTCTTAACATCATGTTCGTTGATTTGTATTTCCGGAAGTTCTGGAATAAGTAAGCATGGGCTGTGCGCATAAGCACTTTGACCTCAGCTTGAATAATGCTTTTAGCCAGTGCAAGGCAATCCTCAAATCTATTGGTATCATGAGTTTGAGAGAAATGTTTGCAGGACAGTGACATGTGTGGAAGTGGAGTGTATTCCATGATACTGCATAGCATCGCACATCCTTAGAATGAACGGATGTTCATTTAAGGACAATTCCATGAGATATAGAGCTATCAAAAAAAGAGCAGTCATATGCATATCAAGACAACATAACATTAAAATGAAACAGCAGTTTCATAGGAAAACATACCACGATTTCAATCGTGGCACAAGATGTTGCGCCAATATCATAACCATAGAGTAGGCCGCCCAAGGCAGGGAATAGAAATCTGAAATCGTGAGATGAAATGATAGTAAATCGAATGAATTGATACTAATTAGGAAGTAGATTAACAAACTATTAAGTAAGTAAGTAAGTAGGTAAAAGGGGAAGAGGAAAGTTAGTTACGGGAAGACGCAACCGAGGACGGAGTAAGTCTCTTCCTGGAAAACTCCATTAAGAAGCGGCTGTTGCTGCTGCTGTGCGATGTCGTCGATTTCACCAGATGACTTCGAAAAAGAAGAGAAAATGTCAGAATCAAGGCGGGCGGGCGGCGGGCGGGCAGGAGAGCAGCTGAGCGGAGAAAGTTGAAGAAACGGAAGAGAGTTATGTTGTGTTGTGTGTGTTCTCCGGAATGAATGGTGTGTACCTTTACGAGCGACGAGAAAGTGGCGTTCTCCGGATCGGAGCTGGCCGCCGAAGACATCACTCGTACGTACTAGTAAGTGCAAGGGCAAAGGGGCGACCACCAGCACCAATCCAATTCTCAAACCCCTTTCTTCCTCTTTCTGTCTTCTTCTTCTTCGAGTCAATCCACTTCAGGGCGAACCAAGCCAGCGACGAATGGAGGTTACACTGCCAAATACTCTCTATATACTATTCCAAAACTTATTCTAAACAATACACCTTATCAAAAAAAAAAAAAAAATTAAAAAAAGAAGTCTAGAAATATAGAGGAGTAATACAAAGTTCTTCTACTACTAGTTGATATCGATCCAGTGTGTTTGACGTTTAGATTGTCATTTTGGGTCATAAACAGAAGGGAAATATGGATCGATCACGTACTACAATGTGCTTGCGGCCCAGAATCCAGACACATTGAGCCTAACCAAAACATTCTTTTCTGTTACTTGTTTCACGTGGCCACAAAACTGACAACACGTTCACTTGTGACCGGCTGGGAGTTGCACAACCACCCTTATTCAAATCTCACGTGTCCCCGACGAGTAGGAGAAGGAATAGTTACCCAATTGTCATCAAGCAGTTGTACGTCAAATCTTCGAAATAAATATAACAAATTAACATTAGATTTTATATAATGTGTTGAATTTTTGATATAAAAATATTTATGTCTTTGAAGATTTGTGAGAGGTCAAATGATAGTGAAGTAAGTTGATATAATATAGAAGAAAAAATCAAAATAATTTGATATTTTTGAAAAAAAAATTCAAATAGAATAATATTTTAATTATCATGAGATAAAAAACAAAATAAATGTTACATTTATTCTTGGACAGAAAAAATATTATATAAAAACGTTTGTATCAGAATCTCTTAATATTCTATCATTAATTTAATTTTATTTTTTTTGAAGTGTCTTGTGTTCTTTTCTATTGCAAGGAAAAAAGCGAGAGAGGGTTACAATTGGGAAGTTCACCTCATAACCATCTTACATCAATACCACAACTCATCAAACAAAAAAAAGAAAAAGAAAAAAAAAGACATCACATCAGTATAGCTCTCCTTGTTCTTCCAGCAGCAGTCGTGTGTCTTTTGCATCAGTTAACAGCTTTCGAGCAAGGTCAATAGGAGACATGGCTTCATGACAAAAGACCCTTCGATTTCTTTCCATCCACAATTCATATATCATTCCTCACAATCAAGTTTCTCCTTTTTCGAGCCAATAGTGTCTTCCCTTTTGCTATTTTATGAAACCATGAAGACCAGCTATCCCATTGACATTATCTCGGCTGCTGGAACTTTAAGGCTTGTCATATTGGGGAACACACCTCCTGAGAATATGGGCGCATGAAGAAGAGATGATCTCTTGACTCCTTACCCAAACCTGCACAACTCACACTCATCATTATCGATCAGCTTCATCTTGACTACCTTATTTTTGGTTCTTAACTTGTTCAAGAAAACCAACCAAAGAATAAAGTCATTTCGAGGGATTATATCCATATTCCAACATAACTTCCACCAAGGGACACATGGAAAATCATCTTTCAGCACTTGATAGCCACTCCTTGATGTATCCTCTCCCTTAGGATCAGGCTTCCAACATACAACATCTTCATCAACTTCGACCTGATGCATAAGACAATCTCGTACAGCCAATATTTATTTTCATATCCAAGAAGATCTATTACCTGTTATGCACATGCCATATATCGTCCCTACGTAGATAATATGTACGGATCCATTTAATCTATAACCTCTCTTTATTTCGTACGATATTCCATACTAGCTTAAATAGGATAGCAATATTCCACCATCTGAATTTCATTACTCCAAGTCCACCTTCCTTCAAACTTTCCACTAACGCTTCAAGCTTTACAAACCATATCCCATGCCGCTAACGCTTTTCACTCCACAAATAAGCCCTACAAATGGCTTCAAGCTCATCTATCATAGCTGCAGGCATTAAGAAAATTTGTCCCCAATAAAGCTGGACAGCTGAGAGAACAGCTTTCACGAGCTGGAGTCTTCCAGCATATGATAGCGTACGAGCAGCCTAACTTTTTATTCTAACTGTCATTTTCTCGAGAAGATGAGAGTATTGTTGGATGCTAAGTTTTTTAGAAGGCAAGGGAACACCTAGATATTTAACTGGAAGGTATCCAATCTACATACCTAGAATACCTGCAAGATTTCTCTTCTCCTCCATTGTGACTCCACCAAAGAACACATGGCTTTTACTTGCATTCATCTCCTAGTTCGATGCCTTAACAAAATGATCAAGTCCAGCTGTCAAGTAACTAACTGAGGTGACATCTGTCCTGCACAGGAGCATAAGATCATCTGCAAAGGTGATATTCACAATGCCCATCTTACTGTATCTGGGATGATAATTGAAGCCAGGATGTTTACTCATGCCTTTCATCACACTTGTCAGATACTCCATTACAAAAACAAAGACATATGGTAACATAGGATCTCCTTGAAAAGAACCACAGTATTCCCTCTTTATATTCAGAGTATACCATATTGATGCAATGCAAGTCATGATCCAGTTCTTAAAAAAAACCACATGGAATCTTAGCTTGTGTAGCATCTCATCTATAAACTTCCAATGGACCATATCATTTGGTTTACGTATATCAATTTTTGTCATACATCTAGGTGTAATCCCCTTCCTGTCATATCCATATAACAGATCCTGATACAAAAAGACATTGTCAAGAATAGATCTGTCATGGACAAAGGCATTCTGCCACCAATCAATCAAACAGGGTAATACCTCTTTCAAACGTTTACACAATATCTTAGAAATCACTTTATACAGAACAGTGCAACAGACAATTGGCCTATAGTCTGAAGCCATAGTAGGGTTATCCCCTTTGCCAATTAGGTGTAACACAGTAACGCTCACATTCTTGAGGAGAATACCTGTATCGAAAAAGCTCATGACTGCTTGAGTGACCTCCTCCCCCCACCATTGACCAAGTACTCTTAAAGAAAGCAGCCGCGTACCCATCTATCCCAGGTGATTTATCATCATCAATATCCCACAAAGCCTCCTTAATATCCAAGGCAATAAAGGAAGAAATCAGAAACTCCTGCTGTTGTAGAGACAAACAAGGCCCTTCTATAACATACATATCTTGTGTCTCTGCATCTCGATCTTTTTCTGAACCCATAATACTTTGAAAATAGCCAACAAACTCCTTTTTAATCAACTCTTGATCATGGATATGTACCTTTCTGATCAATTATGCTCGCTATCTGGGATCTTCTTCTCCCCTTGAATAAAAGAGTGAAAGTATCTACTTTTCTTGTCTTTCAGCTTGAGCCATTGGTCTTTGGCCAATTGCTTGAAATAAAGAGTTTCAGCAATCGAAAGCTCCCTATAGATTATAAGGGCTGCATCAGTACATGCTTTCTTTTCTTCAAAATAGGACATTAGAAAGGCCTCATCAGCTTGCAAGAGCTTACTTTCAGCTTCAGATTCACGCTTGGATAACTGACAGAAATTATTTCTATGCAGCTCTCTAAGCATCCCCTTTAACGCTTTTAACTTTTGCATGATTTTGAACATTGTACTCCCCTTAGACTGAGTATTCCAAGCCTTTTCAACCAGCAGCTTAAAATCTGGATGCTTAATCAAGAAGTTCAGGAACTTAAAGGATGAAATGTCACCTTGACCACATTTGACATTCAGAATCACAGCCGAGTAATCAGACATATTCATTTCAGAGAAGAAAGCTTCAGCTGAATCGAACTGATCATGCCCAGGTTGATTCCTCATGAGACGATCAAGTTTAATTCGCATCCAACTACCAGAGCCTTGTTGATTAAACCAAGTATAAAAACTTCCCGACCCCTTCAAATCTTCTAAACCACACTCCAAGTCACAATTAAGAAACTGGGAGCAATGAGATATATCAAGGCCTTCATGCCCTATTTTTTCATCATAATACAAGAAAGCATTGAAATCATCTGTCACTAGCCATGGACCAGAGATCATCTTGCTATAATAACAAAGTTCATCCCAAAGCTTCATACGCTGAGCTGGGGTATTCAAAGCAAAGATACAGGACAGGTTAAATTGCATTCCTACCCCAACTGATATAATACTGCAATGCAAGGCTTGATCAGATCCTCCAACATATGTCACATCTCATACCTCCTTATCCCATGCTAACAATATCCTTTCATTTTCAGCATATTGATAGTTATTAAGGCACTCCCATTGTAGAAAACACCCCTTCTTTATTCTATCAAACTTACCTTCTTTAACACGAGTCTCTAGAATGGCAACCATTCTTAACTTATTAAAAGCCACAAAGCGTCTAATGGTATTTTTCTTGTCTAGCGTATTCAACCCCGTAACGTTCCAGATCCCAATCATCCAGCCTGAAGTGCCCCTAAAGTAGCAAGCATGTTTTCCACCTGTTTTTGTATCCTTCCTTCAACAAGATCCCTCTGATCTCCCTTCATATCATCCACTTGTTCCCTCAGCAACTCATATCTATCAGGAGAAAGAATAATGGAGTTCTGAGTCGGTCGAAACCCCTCATTTCTGCCTTGCGCCACTGTCCAGTATTTCTCCTTCATAACATCATCGAAAGGCTTACTCTGCTGTGTTTGTACTTGTTTTGGCTTCCACACCATAGCTTGTTTGGTTTTTGACCAACATGCTGATGTCTGATGATTTATGACAATTAGTGCAGCATTTCAGAATCCATACATAAACTACCTCTTGTACAACTCTTCTACCTCTAGGAGCAATAAATTTGAAGTGCTCAACCAAATCTAACTGGATATTAACATCAACAAGAATCTTTGGGAAGGAGATCCTCTCTTTCTTAGCAGTGAGGACATCAGTACACAAGGGTCTTCCCACCTTACTTGCAAGCTTATCAAGAGATGATTTCCCCCAATACTCCAAGCTCAGTCCAGGGAGTTGTATCCAAGTGGAAACACGTTTCATCAAATCATCCATTGCAAAGGAGGGTACCCACTCACGCAGTATTAAAGGCTTTGAATTCATGAACCAACTCTGTTGTCTGATCATCTGCTTATCCTCATCCTTCTCAAAGCGAAATATGAAATAGCCATCATAATGGAGGAAGAGTGCAGGCATCAATACACCCCTCCACAAACTTCTTCATCACCATGAATGGAACCGAGTCATCTAGTACATAACCAATCAAGGCATGTTTCTAATATTCACACTCATCGTATATGCCCTCTTCAGTTAAGACAACATTAGCATCTCTTCTCTCCACATTGGAAAATCGAAGCCCATTCTTCAAAACCCTATTCCCAGCAATCGACGAAACTACAGGTTGGGTTTTACCCCGAAGAACATCAGCATAAGATACAACTTCTTCTTCAACACAATCCGCCCAACTCTGTATATTCCTCATCTCTCTATTGTAACTCAAATCATCCTGCTTATCGTCCTTCACATGAACATCATTCAACCCCTCTCCAAACTTCATCGTCATCAACCCCAGACTACCTTCAATCTCATCAGGTTTCCTCGCATCTAGGGTTTTACTCAGGTCCATATTCAAGACATCATCTCTATTCGATACACCCTCAGCTTCAGCTTGGATTCCAATACTAACCTATCACCCTCTAAGGTCTACCCTTCTTCGCCATCTCAAACGATTTCAAGCTTGGATTCCAATACTAACCTATCACCCTCTAAGGTCTACCCTTCTTCGCCATCTCAAATGCTGAAATCGACGAGACTCATCGTCGATTATTTTTCATTTTTCGTTATACATAATATTATAATAAAATAACCTATAAAAATATTACAATAATATAATAATTTTGTCAAAATTTTTCTATTTGACAATATAATTTTCATAATTTAATTAACATTTCAACACATTCTATTTTGCATAATTCAATGCAAGTGCTCCAAGGTACACCATCGCCTTCGCGTAGCTCACACCATCTCCCCATCTCCGCATCACCACCATGATTGTCATGGATAGCCGCTCAATGAACTTTCCCACAGCTCAACAGTTCTCTATGGTTAATTTTCCAACTAATCAACAAAAATAGGTTGGAGATGGACATCACAGTTGTGGATTCCTCTCCAAATTCCACAAAAAAGCAAACATCACAAGTGATCGATCTTTGCATATGTGAGTATGAACTCAACAACTAAACAAACGACACAACAAGGACACACGGATGACTATTAGTCTATTTCCAAATGTATACCGAATCCAAGTCTTGCTGCAAAACTGAAAACAACAGGTAACCCCATTACTTATCCAGGATACAAGGTTTCAGTTCAATATGATATAGTGCTGATTGTATCCCTCGTCACCCGGATTCATCAGTGGCTGGAACTTCCATTAAAGTTACATTTATTCTCCAAAACAGATTGCCACTCTTGAAGCTCTATTGCTTCTCCAAATTGCAGATTTCAATAGACAAACAGCTTATGACTTCGTGGGATGCCAGGACTGATACCTGGTCCAGTCTCTCTGCCCAGGATTCAGGGCATGCCCTTTAGAATGGTATATGAGCTGCTCACCCTCTCCGGAGAAGTTCTCCTTGTGTTCAACTCCATACCTCCCTGGCTTCAGCATCAGCAGCTGCACCACATTCCATCAAACAACTTGTCAAGCTCATCATATTCACAAAATACGACCAAGATCATATGGTTGCTCACTCTATCTCTCTATGCTAAGAGGAGCTAACCTCATCTCCCGTGTGATCAGTTATGAAATGAAGCCAGCCATGCCACTCTGGTGGTACTTGAGAAGCATTATAGCGATCCTTGCTTCCATATTCCACCCATCGGTGTCTACCTGCAAATCAACAGGGCAATAAATTAGGCACATACTTTATCACGAAGTATGAGATAAAATTAAGCGTTAACCATCTATTCTTTCTCTTTTCTCTAGTTTCAGGGGGCAGGGAGAATGGATAGTAGAAACCGATGGTGTAAACATCAAATCTACCCACTGCTAGAAGTTCAATTGACCTCAATTTTTGTGTTTAACTCTCTTAGTAACGAGAAACATCCAGCTTTGTTTTCGGAGCCCACGTCAAAGCCTCTAGATTGTTTGCCACTTCTACCAATGGTAACAAAATTCGGATACATGCTTAATTCGACAAACATAAATTCAGAAAAAAATCGAAAAAAGGGGGAAATAGATGAAAAAAAACATAAGGATAAATTTGGTATGAGGACGATACAGTGATTAATACTGAAAAAATCGAAATACAACATTAATACGGATTTTAAAGGTGAAAATGGAAGGGTTGATGTTCTTGAGAAGCCCTAATTTTTATATGAAGATTTTAAGAAAGTTTGGTTATATCAGAATCATATGCGAATTTTTCGAAAAATCCGAATTATATGTAAATTTTACAAAAAAAAATATTGTTTCAATTAGGCTAATGAAAAATCTGCAGATTTTACGCAAATTATTCGTGGATTTAGTTACAATGCTTCTACCCATGAACTCATAATTCAACCCCTTGAAGTGTGTAAGAGGAAAAAAGAAGGAACATGAATGGAATCTCAAGCTTAAGAAAATATAGTATGACATACTTGCCCTTAAAACATAACACAATATTTATCTGACAATAATGCCATTGTACGATCCTAGTTGAGCCCACCTACCGATTAAACTTACTTTTGTATCGTTATGGTATCTTATATGCAGGTCTGGTTTTACCTAGTCGAAACACTGCATTTTTCTGGTCACACCTCCAAACAATTCAACCAGAACGACAACAATGAATGATATAATCAAATTGTTGCACGACTACAGCACTCTCAAACATCCATGCAAGAAATTAAGGATAGGCAAGGAGGGACGCTACTAAATTGGATGAAAAAACCTGCTTGAGTGTCCCCGAGCTTCTCGTAATATTTGTTGCCGAATTTATCGACACCAACGAGTGTTGCCCCAATATTGTGAACTTTGGTTTGCCTATGAAAATCAAAAAATGGAGGACTTGAATGATAAAATAAAAATAAAAATGGAGGACTTGCGAATATGTGCGCATAAAAAAAGAGGTCATCATGAACAAGGAATTGAACCACTTACAACAGGTTGCCATCCACTAGACAGTTCCTGCACTCACACAATCAGTAACCGAATGAATTAGAGCAAAACCATAATTTAAACAAATCATAACTCCTTGGAACTCTATGATCAGATAATCATAAAATTAGGGTTAAAGCTGGAGCAAATACTACGAGTTTCATGAATAGTATTCGCGAAATTCATAATACTCAATCCTCATCCTCCTTCAAAATCGTTCAGATATTACTCCAAAAAATAGCAATTGTTAGAAGATTTTGACTATGAGAATCCAATGAAATTTCATTCCGAAATGAAATGTTGAATGAAGAAGAATGAGCAGGTGAAGTAAAAGGGGGAAAGGACGTACAAGTATCCTTCTTCTTTGAGCTCTCGAACGAATGTGCCGAGGCCTTTCTCTCTGATCGTCTTCAACGCATTCCTCACCAACGACGCCATCCTCCTCCGAAACGACGCAGGGCCGGTGATGGGTGAGAAATTTTGTGTTAAAATAGACAAGCAAACCCTCCCAAATGATTCATGGCTCATGACATATTGAATTTCATAAATACACGCATATCATATTAAAAAATGCAAATCCTCTTGAGGGTAACGGAAATTTTTTTACAGATAATAGTTTATATTTTTTTCGTTTTGCATCAATTATAATCCTTATATATGTAACATAAAAAGTTTTTTATATTATGTAATGTTAATGTGACGATACGTAAAATTATTATAAAAAATTAATGATAATTTAATTTATATTTTTTCACTCGGATTCATTCATGTAATTTTATTATATCGTAAACGAATATTAAAACTTATCAAAATTTATATTAAATAATATAATTACAATTAAATATTGTAATTGATATCGTACGAAGGGAATATGCCATCAGAAATATATGTATGTTGTAACAAACAATATAGTGGCTATAATAAATAATATATATTGACGATTTTACTTTACAAACCAAAAAATTTATATTATAAACAAATTAATATGTACATATTAATACACGTTATATTATCTCAAACTATTATATAACATCAGTACTATGCGGCTTTCACAGTTTCAACTATATATATCATTTTCCCTTTATCATATTAACAACTTTTGCTTTCAAAAAGAAAATAAAAAATAATATAATTTATGGGGAAAAAAACCTCCACTTCCTCCCTCCCATAAATCACAACGTTGAATGAAGATGAAACACCGTTGATATTTTGCATATAATATAACGTTTCTGATCTCCACCATATAACATATGGCACACCACGCTCCTACACTCGTCAAATCGATGCTCAATCTCCAAGTTATGTTATGAGAATGGACTTGACGGAGACAATTTCGTAGTCAATCAAATTGTGTCCATCTGTTGTTCAAGCTACTGATATTATGTCATTAATTTTTATGTCAAGATTGAAAAATCCGCATAGCATAGTTCACATTGACAAAGAGAAACAAATAAAGCCCATGAGATCGATTGGAATGTCTTGCCGGATGATATAGTCCATGAGATCGTCCGTCACGTAGCCTGGATGGACGATGTTCATACACCGTGAATCCGGCATGGCGACAAGCGGCGATGGCTGAGGACAAAATTCCGTGGGTGATGTTCGGCGGTAGCGGAGGAGCCACGGTGAGAACCCCAAAGGTCCCAACAACAACAACAACTACACTGCCGATTCGTGTTCAATTGAAGGAGAAGATTTTATTTGATCGGCTGTTGGAGGTCGTGAAATTCTATAACCTTGGCTCTACGATACGTGTCGCCGGCGGCTGGGTTCGCGATAAGGTTAGGGTTTCTTTGTATTTAATGGTTGCATCGGTACTATGAAACGGTTTAAGCCTAGAATCAACTCTGATTTAATCGGAGACTATCAAGCTTCATTTTTCTCCGTAAAATTATCTTGAAACCTAATGATACTCTAAATTGTGTATCTCAACAGCAGTCCAAATTATTTTTTGTTGCATTGAACGAGAAAGCTCCTTAAAATGCTTTTTAACTAGGGTAAAAAGTTAAAAACTATTACATTCAAACCGGTGTGTTCCATTATGGTGGAGGGATTATGACAGCAATATATTACCAATCGCAAGAAGAAAATGCACGAAACAAAATGTAGAGACTAGTAGGCCTACATGGTACTAAATCTAATAAAAAAAAGTTAAACCAAGAAACAACACTAAAAGATCCACTTTTTCTAGCTCTTCAATGAAATGCTCCTTGATGGCTTCATTTTGGTACATATTTCACTCTCTTACATTTGGTCACTTTCTTACTCTATTGGCAGCTTCTCGGAGAAGATACTCATATATTGACATTGCGATAGACAACATGTTGGGGAGAACGTTTGCTGATAAAGTAGAGAAGTATTTGGCTAGTATAGGTGAAGAAGTGAAGCAGGCCCATGATATAAAGAGGTGCATTCTTCTCTTTTATGTGTATATATCTATGTAAACTTATATAGAAACTTAGGTCTTGCTTCTTTATTTCTTTTACTAATGACTTTAATAAATTGGTTTCTGATTGTGGTTTCTTGTATGCTCCTTGACAACCTTGTTAGTAAAGTTCTGGTTTGGGTTGGGGGAGGGGGAATGTGATTGCTGATATTTTGCTCGTAAACAGAGAGAATTTTCCATAAAATGGTTGTTTTTGAATGGCTATGGGACTGGTTGCTTCGAGTACATTTTTTGTTGGCAAGCTATTGGATATATTTGTTCTCCACGTTGCTTTATATGTGTCACCTTTGCTGTTCATGGACTTTAAGAAGCTTACATAATGTATTTGTGCTATTTATATTGCCATTAGCCTGATCCGCAAGATGCCTACTTTGCAGTAATCCTGAAAAGTCGAAGCATTGGGAAACTTGAAAGATGCACCTGTACGACATGGAGATAGATTTTGTGAATTTGAGATCCAAAGACTACTGCCAAAACAGTCGAATTCCTCTTATGGTAAAAGTGCTGATATGTTTCTTTTTGATGGATCATATTGTCATATCCCTAGTAATGCGAAATATCTACGTCCCAATAAAAATGAAATTATTTGTTTATTGGAAAATTTCTTGAGTGTTAGAAATTCTAATTACCTTACCGGTAATTAGACGAGAAAATTACATAGGCGATGTGGAGCATAGGTCCTTTGCACTCCTCAAGTCATTTTATGTTATGCAGAGTTTGTTGAGGTTGTATCACTGTATCAGTTGGTGTGTAGGCATAAACTAGCTTTGCCTTGATTTTCTGAGGATGACAAGAATTTGCTCCAATGATACAGTCTAGACTCTAGCCTTAATTGTGATGAGTTAAATGATCACATTGTTGGTTAATTTGGTAGAAACTAAGTAGCTTGCTTGTAGATCTTAAGTGTGTTATATGCCAGCTGAAAGAATGACATACTTCCGAATGCTTCTGCTTCAAGTTTTTGCCGAGAAATGTTTTGAACTATGAAGGGGTGTGCACTTGAAGTTCAAACAGTTTTCCTGGAGCAAGTGATTGTTGTTCGTCTTCATTGTCATTTATCCTTATATTGTGCCACTGTGGTCTGTTAAAGAAAAAAAAATCAGGAATTCACAAGTTGGTGCGTTGGTGTGCTTGCTATTTCTTGAAGGTTATAGTTGTGCAAGGATATTCTTTTCTTGTGAGTTTGGTGTCATCTTTTGTTTTTCCCACCTCATGATTATAAGACTTTTTCATCCGATGAACTTCTGGCATAGCCAACTGCTTGACATTCTTAGAATAAGTTTGGCTTGATTTGTTGTTTCAGGTCTTAGGTACAGCTGAAGAGGATGCTTTTTGGAGGGACTTAATGATAAACAGGTATTGTACGTGGCTTTCTTACTGCATTATAGGGTAAGCAAGTGTAGAATGAACTGAATATCTTTCTGTGAAAATGTCCCGTTAATTATAGTGTGTTCAGAATCAAGGAGGGATAGAAGTATAAGGCTCGTTTGATGGCTAAGGGATACTTTCAGAAAAAGGATATTGATTACAATGAGATTTTCTCTTTGACGATAAAGCACACCTTGATCATATTATTTTTTGTACTGGTAGCAACTTATGATTTGGAGTTGAATAGCTTGATGTGAAGACCACTTTTTTTAATGGGTACCTAGAGGAGACCATCTATATGCAGTAGCTGGAAGGGTACACGGAACCGGGTAAGGCTGGGTATGCAAGTTGACGAGATTGTTGTACGGCATAAAGCAATCTCCTAGGCAATGGTACAAGCGATTCGATGATTTCATGATAACACATGGATGTTTCCGTTGTAAGTATGATGCTTGTGTATACTATTCATTTTGTGATGATGGTTCGATAGTGCTATTAAATCTCTATGTGGATAACATGTTGGTCAGCAGTTTCTTCTCATCCTTATTGAGGCGTTCTTTCCTAGCATAGACAATGTTCATAGCTGCTTTGAACAAGTAAGTCTTCATAACATGTTTGCACGGCTTTACGGCTCGAAAACTGATGTCATTTCTGTGTTTCCAAATGGTGTAGACCAAACTGCAAAACAGAAGTTGAATGATGATATGTGTGGTCCTCTTCGCCTTGAGCGTCTTGTGTAAGGTCTCAAAGTATCCGATGCAGGAGTCCGCAGTAGGGCCAGCAGCAGAGGCGCAGGGTACAGCAGAGAGGAGATCGCAGTAGAGGAACATCTTGCAGCAGGGCTGGGGCCTGCAGCAGAGGGGAGGCCTGCAGCAGAGGTGGGGTCTACAGTAGAGGCATAGTCTACAGCAGAGGTGGGGTCTGCAGCAGAGGAAAGACTTACAGTAGAGATGACGCCTGCATTAGAGGTGGGATTGCCAACAGGGACAAAATTCAAGGCACAATTTTGTCGTCATTCCTGCATCAAAGGGATAGGTTCGAAAGAAAAAAAAAAGCACATTGTTAAATTGAGTAAGGAGTTCGACATGAAGGATCATGGTGCTACTAAGAAGATCTTTGGAATGGAAATCCGAAAAGATAGGAATAGAGAGATTTAGCATATAGGATGCTAACCGGTCTCTACACCATTGGGAGTTCAATTCAATTTGTCATCATTGATGTGTCTCAAATCCGAAGAAGAGGTGGAGTAAATGTCTCGATTTTTCTATGCTAATGCAGTTGGATTTCCCATGTATGTCATGGTATGTACTTGTCTCGACATTGCTCAAATTATTGGAGTAGTTAAGAGATATATGGTGAATCCAAATAGAGAGCATTGGAACATTGTGAAGTGAATTTTACTTTATGTGGTTGGAACTACAAATTATGGCATCATATTTGATGGCAACAAGGTAGATAGCAGTGTTGTTGGTTTAGTTGACTCGGATTATGTGGATGATTTGGATTTGAGAAGGTTTACGAGTGGATATGTGTTCATGTTTTGTGGAGGACCGTTTTGTTAAAGATCTGTGTTACAACATGTTGTTGTTTTGTCAACTACGACGACAGAATAGCGAAGGCTAGTAAAAAGACATTGTGACTCAAAGGTATTGTTGAACCGTTTGGTTTATAAGTAAGATGGTTTTCAGTTGTTATGTGACAATCAGAGTATAATATACTTGTCGAAGAATCAAGTTTATCATGCTCGGACGAAACATATTGATGTGAGGTATCACAAGATTCGAGAATGGGTTGATTTTCGGGATATGGACTTAGTAAAGGTTCACACATAGGAAAGTGCTGTGGATGTGCTCACCAAGGTTGTTCAAACTATCAATTTCAAGCAATTGATTAACGTCGTCTCTTGTTGAGTTCGTGATGGAACATCCTCTACCATTTGAAAGGGGATACAAGTCATGTCGGGTTTGGGATACAAAGTTACTCGATCGTTGTTTGTTGAGGTTCAAAGGTTAGCAGCAATTCTGGTGCTCCTTATGACAAGATGGAGGTTATTGAAAGTTATCGTGAAGGATCTCGAGTTGATCGTGTGACATCATGCAAGTGTTTCATCAAAGTGCTCGTGCCCGTGTTTATGCCACGCTCATGTGCGGGCTTTTGCATGAAATTCACCTAACTAGGACGAACATGAAAGCGTCCGGGCTGTGGTAGTCCACGCCCAGGCACGATCCATGCTTACATGACACCAGACCAGGACATCCTTCATTTCACCCACGTCACCTTTTCCATGCCGAGACGTGGATTTAGATAATATGGAGTCCGTGTTTTATCTCCTTGTTTAGTTCAAGGCCTATAAATACCCATGTTGTTAAGTCTTTTAGAAACGAGTGAGAGAGATCAAAACACATAGTCGAAATACAAACGAGATCGAATGGATTCGGATAGAGATGATCATTATAATACGATTGTTGATTAGTGATTTTTTTTTCGTGGGTTTTTTCTTCGTCATGAGGGTTTTTCCCATGTAATTTTTTGGTGTCATTTTGCATTCGATTTTGTTTTATTGTTCTTCGTGTTATGCTTGATTGATCGTGAACGTCTTGCGATGGCGCTTCATTCCTAAAGAATATATGGAAAAAAATAGATCTCTTATTGATTATCATAAACAATACATAGCCCCTCCTTATATAGATAAGTTTTTTCTCAATAGGAATGATATTCTTCATTCGTTGGGTTGCTCCTTCCTTAATGTTGAATGTGTTACTACTTGGTATGTTTGACATATTAAACCTCATGGATTTCATCTTAAAACCAATTGGTTATGAGAGAAGTGAGACATGATTTATATATAAGTGTGTTGATTTTTTAAACTTCAATGTGGATAAAGTTTTCTCAACGCGTCCCTCACACGAATGCTTTCTTTTCAGCTACAAGCGCGAATATATTTTGAATGAGACGGAGCATTGGATCGTTGGGCATAACGGCTCTGATATCATATTGAATTTTTAGGTTTTATTTCAAAATTAATTGACAATAATAGAAATTACCTATAATCTATATGTGCGAGTGTATTAATTCTTAAACTCCAATATGTATAGTGTTTTCTCAAATAGCAGAATGATTGTTTATTGTGGAATTTAATAATATATGAAGTCCACGTATCATTAATGATGTAACTATATGTTTAGAATTTGAAATATTTGATATTCGAATGTATTATCGAAACTATAAATATTGATTACCAAGATTGAGTTTGAGTCAGGAATAAGATTCAGTTATCACTATAAAATTTGCTTTATGCCAAATGTATGTGTACGATAAAAAACACATCTGTTTCCTATCCACTATCCTATCTTTAGAGGAAAGTCGAGCACCGCCACTTTAAGCAGATTCTATCATCATCGCAGTCCCATCGTGACGAAGAGAGAGCCGCGAATGCAATGCCTAATTGATGGTATCATCTTCTTCAATACCAAAGCAGAGAACACAAAATCTCCACATCGAAACCCACGAGAAGATCGACAGGAGCACATCGGAAACAGGTACTTTCACCGCTGCAAGAAGTCTCTTTGAAGCATTTCCACAAACATGTTGTGGGCAGATATGAAAACAGCACTTGGGCAGAGATTGAACCTGGAAGGCATCGTCTGTACAGCCAAAGTGATGATCAGGGACCAGAATCTAGCCCTTCCTCAGGCAAAAGTGGAGGATATCAGGTGGATCGACTGGGCGGAGCTGCATCGCCGAGGCTTCAAAGGGGTCGTCTTCGACAAAGACAACACCATCACCGCCCCTTACGTCTCGTCCCTATGGCCTCCCCTCAAACACTCCATTCAACGCTGCAAGTCCGTCTTCGGTCAAGACAACGTTGCGATCTTCAGCAACTCCGCCGGACTCTTCCAATTCGACTCTGATGGGTCCATAGCAACAGCCTTGGAGCATGAGATTGGGATGAGAGTCATCAGGCATAGAGTTAAAAAGCCAGCGGGGGATGCCCAAGAGATCCAAAAGCACTTCGGTTGCCCGTCAGAGATGCTTGTCATGGTGGGCGATCGACAATTCACTGATGTCGTTTATGGGAATCGCAATGGGTTCTTCACCATTTTAACTGAACCGTTCAGTGATTCAGGGGAACCTTTTGTTGTGAAACAAGTCAGGAAAGTGGAAGATATTCTGGTCCATAGATGGTGCAAGAGAGGACTGAAGCCAATTCAACATAGTTTGTTGGCTGACCCGCAGGTGATCTGTGTCAAAGAATCACCATCACCACCATCAGTGTAGTCCGAGAAGTCAACTAGCTAAGTCGCCAGAAGTCTATCTATGAGTTTTTTCAACTCGACTCTATCTCTTGTCTTCTTTGGGCTTTTCCTGATGATCAGCGATGAGACCTGAAAAATGAGTATGACCTTATCTATTTTCTAGTTGCAGAATTCGATTGCTTATCACACTGAAAGAGCTTGTTTTTTTTTTTTTCTTTTGATTTCCCTACCCTTCTTCAGTATCTATTCTGGAATATCATGGTCAAACCAAGGCATGAAACTTAAATAATACTATTTCGTGCACTTGTTTTCAGGATGGTATTGATCTCAATGGGGGCAAAGCTCTTATCCAGAACATAATGCGTGATGCTTGTTTTCACAGGTCTAATTCATGTATGGTGTAGCAATCAACTACCTCCGACTCATATACTTTGCACTATTTTGACTGGGCGCATAAAAAGATACAAGTTTTGATCGGTGTTGCGAGATTATCGAATGTTTTTTTATAGAAAATATCGTAAAATATTAATAATAATAAATATTATATATTATAATCTGAGATCAATAGAAAATATAAATCGTGTTTTGTAGATAAGTAACGAAGTCTTTTGAATTATTTACAGAATAATATATGAAGAGAGAAAGTTACAAACCTTATAGGACGGAGGAAGTATTAGAGAAGAATTGAAAACCAATACAACTATTCGAGATACAACGGCCTCAGACATCCAAAACAATCTATTCCTGTTAAATACTGATTGTCTAAATGCGTAAAGTTGTTTACTTGATAATACTATTCTCTGTCCAAATATAAAAACGGTTTGACTCGACACGCTAATTTATATGTGTGTTGAATTTGATGAATAAATAATATCTTTTGGTGATAATGAGATTTATTGTAACAGTTGTGATAGAAAATAATGAGTATACTCAAACAGATGGTGATTGTTTTGATATTTTTTATATGAAAAAGATTACTAAATATAATATATTACATATATTTTGAAACGATTCAAATAAATAAGTGTTGTTTATATATTATAAAATAGAAGAAAAATCAAGTTTTTTGAAAAAAGAATATACTAGTAGTATAAATTTTTTATTTTGTGTGTGTGTGTGTAAAAATTAGTGCTTCCTTCATGCCATATTATAAACAACATTATCAATCATAATACTCTTTCTATCTCAGATAAATTATAACTTATTACTAAAATTATACGTCCCACAAAAATTATAATGCTTTCATAAAAAACAATCTAAAAACCCCTCACAAATACTCCTATTTTTTTTTATCATATCATCACCCTTATCATTAATTTTTTTCTCTCTACTCACTCACACTTTCCTCTTCATACACACAACAAAATGATAAAGAATCACAAAGTCAATATATTTTTTAATTATCGTGTCAAGTAAAAATTCTTCGTAATTTATTTAGGACGGAGGAAATACTATTCAATACGTATTTTGTGGAATTTCGTTAGTCGTCTTAATGACGTAAGCAAATTATATCACTGAAATCGGGTTTAAATACATAACTTAAATTATCATTAATTTTTCATGATAATTTTTCAAAAAATGACGTTTGATTATCACACAACACGAATCAAACTTCATATGGACATATGTGATATTCAAAATGTTACTTATAATTTGGGACGGAGGGAGTAGTATTGTGTACAATTCACCACTTTTGCCTTTGAAACCTCAAACTCCATCTATGAATTTCTCCCTCGTCTTAATAAAATTATAACTTTTTAACTTCATACGTAATTTATGTATATATAGAATTTTGTTGTAAAGACTGAATTGCTCTTTTTGAATTATGTGAGTGAAAGAAATAAGAAAAAGAAAAAAAAAATAAAATAGATAATGAGATAAGATGATATGATATGATATAAAATAAAAAATATTGATGTTTTGATATTTTTATAAGTAAAAGATTTCCAAATAAGATAATATCATAATATTTTATGGGATATTCCATAAAAAATAGAGTTATAATGTTATTATGACGGAAGGAATAATTTGAGAAAATATGTGGTTTAATATGTGTCATTGGACTCTGATTTGGCAAAATATTTTTTTGGCATTAATGTGAGGAATAGTCTCTAAGAGCAAGTCCAATGGATATGTTATATATAAAGTTATAGCTATTATAGCAATTGTTTTATATATTGTTGCTCCAATGGGCATGATTTTCACTTTGCTTTTGCCAACACATGATTATAAAAAAGAGCCATTGCTATTTTTTAACATAAAGGTTTTGGGGTAAAAATAAAAATGAAGAAAAAGAAAAAAATTCAATCATACATATGTGTCATTTTCATAACCATACACCATTCGTTTATGAATAATGTCATAATATAACATGGTTGTATTAAATATAGTATATACAAATTATAACAAAATATCATTATTCATTGTCAAAATATGGATTGTGCTTGCTACATATAGCAAGTACCATTACACTTGCTCTAATCATGGAAAATGTGAAATTTTTTTGAAAAGTTTTGACTTGAGTTTAGAGTAAGTCCAATGACTAACTATATATATATATGATGTTTTTGCTAAAATATAATTATAGTTCTCAAATTGATCATTCTAATGGGTTTGTTTTATAATGAAAAATTTGACATTTTGTCAAATTGATTGTCAAATTTGACTACAAAAATAACAATACAAAAATAAATAGTAAACCATCAATTTGTAACAAACCTAAGAATTAAAAAAAATACAAATTCAATATTAGGATATGTGACATAATTTTGATCATTTATAAGTTGACAATGTTTATATATAACAAATTCAATACTATCATTGAAATTGAAATGACTATGACAAATTATAACTAATTTATATTATTTATATATAAAATTTTAAAGAGATATATATATAAATACAAACTTACATTCGGCTCGCTCTTAAATTCCTCGGAAGTGCCAAATGCTAAGGTATGCACGTGCCAACACGTGACGTTGCCTTCCACAAAAACGAGAAAAATGAAAACATGCCCCTTGTTGGCCATCTTCCACCTCCCACCACCACCACCACAGTTGTCAAGGGAAGAGGAGAAAAACACACGATACCGACACGATACGAGGGAGCGAAAGAAACCCATAAACGGAACAACCCGCCGTCGACGAAGACAGATGATAGAAATTTTATTGACATCTGAGTGGATACCCTAATTCTAAGCTGCCTCTATAAACAATTTCGTTGCATCTTCCGTCATCGAATCTATCGGTTGCTGCTTTCTGATTCTTCTAAGCAACTCCCGCCACTGTCCTCCTACTCCTCCGTCGATTACTAAAACCCAAAAAAAAAAAAAAAAGACTCATCCGTGCGGTGCTGATTGGGGTAGCCTCCTCCCTCCGATAGAGGAGAGATCTCTTCTTTGACGATTGACCGATCTGTTGTAACTGCTGCCAAGAGGATATAAATATTTGTGGGGTTTCCTCCATTGTGGAAGTTTATTGGAGTTATTTTGCTGTTTTGGTTGGGACCGGAGTGATGGTTAGCTCAGACAGCGGAGGTGTCGCGGGGCTGCCCGATACCACCGGCGTTGGCTCCATCGTTTGGGTGCGGCGACGCAATGGTTCCTGGTGGCCGGGAAAGATACTTGGATCCGATGAATTACCCGTTTCTCATCTCATGTCCCCTCGATCTGGAACTCCTGTCAAGCTCCTTGGAAGAGAGGACGCCAGTGTGTATGTTCAACCCTATCCTTTCATTAGCCTTAATTTTTTTCTCCAGATTTCTGCAGAATAATTCATTTTTTCCTTCGGTACTATTCTAGGTGGTTCAATCTCAAATAGACTACCATCTTCCTACAAGATCTTGTGTGTGCTAAATCTATAAAATGCCACATTCTGTGCATGTGTTATCTCATTTCATTTTTGCCAAGGTTGTAGTTGTCTTCGTGATGATTGGTGTTGCATTCTGAAACTATGAGCTTGCAAAGAACTGTAAAATTTCATGGTTGTCTTTCATTCTGTATATTGCATAATTATTAAGTTTCTTGGTTCTTAGCTGTCTTATCCTCCTTTTTGTTCTACGGAGTATTTGTTTTGGATGGAGAAAAAGAAGAAGAAGAGAATTCCTTTGTTGTGATACATAGACTCACAGATTAGGAAAATAAAACTCAAATTTCTGGTACGTATTGATATTTATCAATGCAAATACATATTCCATAATCCTGATGTTGCAATATTGCTATGTTATCTGCAGGGACTGGTACAAGTTGGAGAAATCCAAGCGTGTGAAGGCATTTCGATGTGGCGAGTTTGATGATTGCATCGAGAGAGCAGAAGCTTCCTTGGGAATGCCTGCGAAAAGGAGAGAGAAATATGCACGCAGAGAAGATGCCATTCTTCATGCTCTTGAACTTGAGAAGCAACTTGACCCCAAATATGTGAATTTAGGTGCTGTTTCTAATTCTGGACAACCTAATTCATGTTATTCCGTATGGTAAAACTTAGCTACGATTTCAGGAACTCCAGGTGGTGGTAATGGAAGCCTCGGAAATCAAGAATCCCATGAATGCCGTCAGAAACTAGAATCGTCTATTGAGAATGAAGGCAACTTCATGCCAGTGTCCATGGACAAAGGAGGAGCGAGCACTGAGCTAAGGTTGGAACATGATAGTTTGGAGGTTAGTCCTCAGAGAAGTGGTTTGCTGGATCATGGACTGAGGAAACCTCTAACTAGGCAGACACGGCCCTCTTTTCCTGCTTCAAATGGTCTTCAGAAAACGCTAGTTGAGCACCATGCATTTGAATTGTCTGGCAATGGTCCTACCTTGGTGAGATCTAATAATGCTGACTCGACAACTCCTATAAACAAGAGGAAGAGGACACTGGAAATTCCCCTTGAGGAATCTATAGCTAAAAGGCGTGACAGACGCCGACCTCTTGCTTGTGTGCTGGAAAGCAGTGGGAAGCTACCTGACCAGTCTTTGCTCCCGGACTGTGATGTTCTATCTCTGATGGGAGGAGAGCATAGTGAGCACGACTCCCTTGTCAACAAGAACAGGTTGATACACTTGCGGACTGAGTCCAATCACCCAGTAAATAGTAGTAGAGTTCCTCATAACCCGACGTTGATGCCGGTTTCTCACCCTGGAAATCGTCATTCTAATGCTTTTATAGGAGACCTTTCTTCTGGGTCATCGGAAGAAACTCAATCTGATTCTTCTGGTACTGATTCAGTGGTACAAGATATGGATCCAGAAGAAACAGCATATTCCGGTAATTGTTACTATTCCACTTGTCTGAACCGTGCGTGTCTCTGAAAATTATTATCTCTAGCTCATCTATTTGCTGAAGCTCTGATTCTTGTTGAAGTTGTAATTGGTTGAATTGTTCGTGTGAGGTCTTCTTTTCCCTAGAGTTGCAATAGATGTGCTTGTTCTTTTTTCATGACTGTGATGGACTATTTTCTGGGACTGGTTATATGTGCTTGGATGATCCTTTGTTTGAAACCTTTTGTGGTTGGAATCTTTGTGTGGTCGGCTGCTTGATCTTTTTAAGTGTTGGTATGATGCATGTCTAATCGCACCTTTCTTTGTTTTACAGATGCTAATTTGAATACTAGGGTCCGAGCTCAAGATAGATTGGCTTTTCGAGGGCATCATGAAAGCACGAGTGGCGAAGAGCCGGATATATCATCACCAGATGGTATGTCTCGATATCGTTTTCGTTATCCTGTTTCATCCCTTGTGGAAGTCTCAAAATGGCAACTTAAGGGGAAAAGAAATGTTCGCCAGCTTCCCAGAAGGTCCATGGCCAGGGGAAGTCGCGGCATGCATCATCTTGGAAGACAAAGATCTCGGAGTAAGAGGGCAACTGGCCCTAGTTTGGAATACTCTAATGACAGTGATGATGTTGCCTGTGAAAGGGATTACATTGTGAATGGTATTGGGTATCATGAGGAGAGGTTTGGAAACTGGAGTTACTTGCCAAACATACAAGCTGTATCGACTAGGGATAGCTTTTATCGGCAACAATATATCGATCGGGAGTCACTAACCTTGGGAGTTGGACCCTTCAAGGGATACCTGGATGGAGGAGGCAGTTGCTTTAATCCGCTATATGCAAGCCATCGGAAACATGATTTGCTGATGGAGGTAGAGTTGAAGGTACACACAAAAGAGAACCGTAGGGAGCATGTTCCTTGGGTTTCTTTGATGAGCAAGTCAAATGGGCTTGCGATCGTTGGGCGTCCTATCCAAATTGAAATGTTGGAGGATGGCGCAACGGACTGTCTTCTCGTGACCGGTGATGCTCCTGGTTGTTTCAGATATGATGGCAACAGAGCTCCAATGTTATGGAGAACCGATAGGAGGACATCCGATGTTGGAATGTCACGTCCTCATTCATCAAGAGTGCTGGACGATGAGGAAGCTGATGACCAGTATTTTGATGAAGGTGGAACTACTTTGCTGTCTAAGAAATCAGCAGGTTCTAGTCCTGCTCGCAAGAAAAGCCCAGGGAAAAAGAGCCGTTCTTATGTTCCCAAGCCTCTCAATCAGCTGCTGAAGGTAGCACAGAAGAAAGTGAGTTTGTCTGGGGGCCGAAAAATTAGAACCCTTTCTTCAATAGGCATCAGTCAGAACGTTGGGGATGAGTATTACATGGATGGAGTGATGAAGTCTTTCGCTTCTGGGCCTCCTACCGTAGCTTGTATCCCTGTCAAACTTGTATTCATTAGATTACTCGAAGCTGTTGGACAGCCGCCCTCGAGTTTAACCAGTCATGTGATTCCAGGAAACGACACTCAGGAGATGAATGATCCTTCTTAGGCAGTGACTTGTATATTACTTGCAATTTATAATCCTCTGAGTTCAGGTACAATAATCGGAACATCCATAAGTTTCTTATACAAAGGAAAAATAGATCAAGTCATACATCATTCACATTGGGTTTTGGAAAAGTAGATTTGTCTCCATTTTGCTGAATGAAAGGAAGAGATTGAGGCAAAAACGACTTCTTTGAACTAGCATGTAACTAGCTTGCAAAATAATCGGTTACAGAGAATCTGTAAATCTGAGTATGCAGTACAGAGAATTTGTTTGCACTGTCACATATATCCCAATTTTGCATCCTCTCTCATAGGGAATGTCGTTGCCCAGTCAATGGTAACGTGATGCAGAAACATCCATCTGCTTCAAAGACATGTTTGAAGGGCAATGACTGAAACAAAATACAGTATTGATCTCCTCTTCAGGATCAACCGACAATAGCCACGATTCTTCTTTTATACAAGAGGGAACAACCATTGACCCACTGCGTCCTATTATCGAAACCGCTGATGCCATATTTGCTGATTTAATAACCTTGCAACATCCTCATAGCACTCTTCTCACGCTCAAAGGAGAGACCATGGTTCGACTTCCTAACATTGAATAATCTACAGAGTTCCAACATGACCATAGTCTCATCCAGTTACATGCAATTCCCAATTGGTCGCCTCCCAGAAACGGACACTTCGGCAAGACCTTCATACTCTCTTCTATTCTTCAACAGCAAAGAAAGGGATACCCCTGCAAACAAGAACAAAACATAGAGAAGCACAAATCAGCAAGGGCTCTAACATATTACTGCACTGGCCCTACTGCTATGAATTATCAGAATCTGGATCATCTATAGATCCTCAAAATGGGGATCCTTGAAAATTCCCCAACAACACTAACTGCTCCTAATCACTGACTAGTTTCTATTTATAGTAACAATATGAATTAAACTCGTTGTACGATAAGTAATAATTGTCAAAAATGCAGGCTGGATTACTCAAAGCTTGAAAGGCTAACTATTAAGTCTAGTAAGTTTGAACTATGCTACTGCTCTCGAGTTATCTAGGATGGGATAAAAGAGCATACTAGAAATATGCTTACCAGCCACCATGTCTGGAGAAATAGTCATTATCAAGTGATATAGCAAGAGCCAATGCCACTGCTCTCTCAGATAGAGTCAATGGCCGAACGACTTCCAAGTCTGGAATCTGCAATTTGAAAAGAACCTTATACAGTAAAACACCATTCAACACCTCCTTATATGTGTTTAAGAGTATTACCGCTGCAGTATAAGCAGAGATAGGCTTCGAGCCGGAGTTGCCAAATCTAATGACATACTGCCCAGCATCCGTGAAAAGCTGCATGACAGTCAGGATTGGATTAGGCAGGTAACATACAAGTCAACCAAGCAGCTGTCCAAAGTTCAATTTTTTGAAAGACATTCACATGCTTGATGCAGGAAATATTTCCAGCCCGCAGAATCAGAAAGTAAAAAGTGTAAGCCAAACGAGGTAATGTCACCTCTAGAAAAAAAGAAGAAGAAGAATTTCTGCTATTGTCTGTGTGCGTGTGTGTGCTCATTTTAAATTAACAAGAGGAAAGCAGGGAAATCAACCACCTCAAAACCGAAACCCCTCCAGTCGCGATCTATCTGAGCAAGCACATTGTCCTCAATATCCTTCAAAGTGAAGGTCCAATTCCAGAAACCAGGATTTTCAACCACTGCGAACTGTGTGTTCCTGCACATTGGGTAAAATTATAACAAAATCAAACACCACATTTTTAGTTCTCCAAATCAACTAAGATATAAATGTGAAGTCTTTTATGCACCCCGTACAAGCACCGTACAACTAAATAATAAAGGCTGAAAACTACATTGAAAAGATTACCCCAAGTAAAGATCATAGATCCTCCTCCAAAGATGCCATCGTCGGTGCACCACCCCGACCTCCTGAACATTAGCATAAGACAGAGCAAATATGAATATAGGGAGGACATAGAAGGGATGAAATTCGGGTGTAAACAAGAACAAAACTCTATAATCATTCCATGCCAATTTGTACGACTCCAGAATCATTAAACTGAGTTAAAACAAGCTCCGAAAAGACTATTCCCATGCATCTTCAGCTGCTACTTACCCAACTCCTTTGCAAATGTTGTTCTTATTCAGCAAAAAACGCATTGCTCGAAAGTCAAACAATAAATCACCTTATTTACAAGCTGAGAATGAGACAAGGTACATGTAAAAATTAGTATCTTCTGATATTGGACCTATTGAGACCTTTAACTTCTATTTCTTTCTTCTTCTTCTTCTTTTTTTCTTTAATTCGATCAGAGAAAATAATGGATCACATCTGTGGGTTCCTGTCGTGCCCATTGTAAGTCATTCATGTACCAGGGCACCTAACACAGTGTAAGAACTACAAGGTTTAATAAGGAGAGAGATGACATAATAGTCACTTGGTGATACCAGATGAATGCTTTTCTAGAATTATTAACAAGCACAATGTAGTCAATTCGAGGCCGGGAGAAAGGCGAAAGCATTAAGAGTCCATGAAAGGAGGAAATTTAGCATTTGACCATTGACAATTTGACATCACTAAAATGTAGAGAAAACTATTCATCCAAAGTATGGCTAGGCTTTTGTGAGGTTAGCTCATGTTCCACAAGATGTGACCCGACACAAGAACCACATATATATAGAAGGGAAACAATAAAGTCATTATTCTCACCCCGGTTAATCTACGATAGTGTAACAACTAAATTGCTTCTGAAAGACAAAAAACGCCATCTCATACTTTAGTCCACCATCCCTGGTTGAACTTCTCAGACATAAGTACCACATAGGCGCATACCTTACCATCAATCTCTGCATATATAGAGCTGGTAATCCACCAAAAAGGCCTGCGAACCTATCATTGCAATAAACAAGTTAAACGAAAACAAGGAATGCCAAAAAGGGGCTGCTAGGACCAAAATAATAATGTAATAGCAGCTTCACTGGCGACAATCAATACCTTAAATAGCTCATTACCCATGGCATCGACCACAGAAGCTGTAAAGGGACGTCTCGTACGAAGCAGCTGCAAATCGAAACAAACTTAATGGCACACAAAAATGGGCATCCACCTCTAACTAGTGGCAATCAAGCTAAAGCCAAAGAAAAATCTTAATTCTGAAAGAGAAAATATGTCAAGTTGAAAATGGTTGAGTCGGGAACAAACAGCCAGCTTCTTTGTTGACCTATTGGCTCTGTGACTTTCTCTTTTTTCCTTTCTTCTGCATGTGTGATGTTGGTGCAGTTTGGTGCTGAATTTTACTTCATCATTTTCCCCGTTTCTTGGAAAACTTTCTTCAAACCAATTTTAGGTATAATCAAAACAGTTGAAGTATGAACAAAAAAAAGGGGCATTCGAGTAGAAAAGCCAGGCTCTTTACCACAAAAGCTAACATAAAAAACGTTAGACGTATAATTAAGAGCAAAGCACCACTCGGCTCAAGGAGAGAGGATACGTTTGCTTCAGATGGTTTCATGAGTCGAACAGAAAAAACTGTCGAAAATGAAAAATGCAAGAATCTATTTTACTTTATAAGCAACTCAACTACTATGAGTGAACCATGCGCCTCTGAAACTAAAGCAAAATGTACCACAACAGAAAGTTCTACACTCACCTGTCTTGCAATGATGCTACTCTTTTCGCGGATAAAACCTACAGGCTAGAGAAGCAGTAGAACATAAAACTTCAATATTTTCCAACAAAGAGCAACAGATGTACTGCATAACTTAAGAAAACAAGAACAGAAGGACTATCAACTCACAGATTGTGGGTAGTCAACATCCACAACAGCATAGCGGTTTTCCTAAAGCCCAAAAAAGATGAGCTTTCGTGAATAATAGTATATACAAGTAAAAACCAAAACTGCATGTTACAGGAAAAGAAATTCCTGCTTAACGTTGTGAGCATGTATTTACAAGGGTGACGAGTCAGACTAAGACTATAGTTACTGATCTACTACATGCAAATCATCAATCTGCCCAATTCGTAATCCTCTGTTATCTTTATGACTCACACCTACTGCAAATTAAAGGGAGAAAAAATTGTAGTCATCCATAAAAAGTCCAATGCAACTAGCTTATAGTCCAGTACTATAATGAAACCTTCAGCTTCTTATGAGGCGTAATACATATGAATACAATAATGAATCAGAGGAAAACATCTTATCCAATCCTCTCAACACATGGACAGTAGAATATCAAGATACAAAGACTAGAACAAATTCTATTGTCAAGATAAGCCCAACACATAGAAAACAAACAAAATAAAAGAACCAGAAAAAGAGTCGATTAAATGGCATCAAGAGACCTGTTCAAAACCAAGCATCAGGTTTGCCCACTCAATATCCCTAGTAACCAGCAAATTCGATCTCTGCAGAAGATATGCAACCTTTACCTGTTGAATAAGCAGGCAGGGGAGCATGCAGTCACGAAATTAGAAAACGGCATTGGGACATGGCACTGCTCAATTCAAGACAAAGGAAACCGAATGGGGAAAAAAACACCAAACAAAGAACGTTAACAACTTGAGAAGCTTCAACAACAAACTTAACGAGGCTAAACAAACGAAAGAGATAGACCCACCCACCCACCTCCTCAGGAGATTCTGGGGCCAGATACCCTGAAACTGGTTGATGAACTGGCGGACGATTGATGCCAGAGGTCCGAACATTGTGAGGTTCATTTCCTGTGCCAGATGCACCAGAAAAGTACCTCCCAAATGGAACTCTCAGGGAAGCTTGATCGCCGACAGAAGCAGACAAGAATCTGTTCCTACGCATAGGATTAATCTGCTCTCCCTTCTCTCTTTGTTTCTCAATCTCCTTATCCAATTTCCAAAGTTTGTGCAGGAATTCCCTATCCAGTTGAGGATCGCTGGACATGCCCTGAAGGAATTGAGGGGATCTAGCCCCAGGCATCCGACGGGGATCTCCATCTTCCACGGAAAGCGACGGAGTAGGTGGCAGAATCCTGAGAAAGTTGAGAAGCCCGCCGTTACTGTTTTCCCTCTTATGAAAGTAATGCCACTGGGAAACAGGCTTAGAAATGCCCTTCATCCACCTGCTCATCATTTTTGACTTGCGAATTGTTCAAGAAAGAGGGTTGTTGAAAGCACCTGCAAAGAAGAGATAGAAATCGATCAAGGAGTATTGGTGAACAAAAAGGAAGCATTGGTAATAGCAACATGGCTGGCTGGGTGGGCGGATGGGTGGGTAACCCTAATTGTTGGTTGTGGTATTCTTCTTTTTTCAGGTAAATGCGATTGCCATAAAAGATGCGGCAGAATGAGAAGAACAGGAAATGCATACAAAGATGTGAACAAGCAAGGCAGAGACTATAGAGAGAGAGGAGGAGGAGGAGGAGGAAACTGACTGCGCGGTGGCGTCTCTGAGCTCAGACGGTGGCTGCGCTTCTTTTCTTCGACCGAGGAGGGCGTTGTTTGGGGTTTGGGGTGGATGGATGATCGGCTGTCTCAGACACTCTCCCAGGAAGTCTCCCGGAAACCCGGCGAGGTCACTGCGTCTCCTGCAAGATTATGCCATTGTTGAGATGAACAAACTAATCAGAGGGTTGTAATTTTCTGTACGTTATAACATTATATGAATACATTGTAATGTTTTATTTTTCTACCATATAAATAAAATTAAAATTAGTTGTTATGATTTTCATTTCAAAATTCATATATATTTATTTATTTATATTTATCTTTTTTGTATTTTGCTTTACTCATATATATAATTTATTTATATTTTTTTTATCTCACATAAAATACCATAACATCTTTTATTTTTTTTTCATATCAAATTAACTTTCTTTTTCTATATTTATTTTCTTTTTCTTCTTTCACATATCTTCAAAGATAATTTGATCTTTATTTATAAAATTCAAAACACACACATACTCCATGGTTACTTTTAAATCATGTGCACTACAATACACATGGGAAAACTTGGACTAGTGATTTCTTGATAGTTTGTCGGATAAATTCACTTTGCATCCATGATCCAATCAAACAAAATATTTTCATATTTTTTGACGGGTGCCTAAAATACCGCATGTAGTCCACATCACCAATTGAGATGCAGCAGTAGATGAAATATGATAACAGTTGGAGTTGGAGTTGGTGTTGGGCACGCCACTGCCGCCGCCTAACGAGGTTCAATACTTGAATCCATCAATCCTGGTTGACTGGCCGGCGGTTGTCCTTTCAAATCCAAATTCACCACCATCGTCTTTCCATTGTCTCATTTATCTCATCATCATATATATTCGAATGACTTTTATTTTAGTACTCCTTGTTCATATAGCCCCTGACGTATTTGTCCACAGTAATTCTAACTTCTTCGCGTAATTGCTTTTGTGCGATCCACTTGTAGGCCGGAGGAATCGATGCTCCGCTAAACCCTAAACCAAAAGAAAAAAAAAAAGAAAGAAAGAAGGATCCTATTTATGAAGCTGGTGAGCGTGATCCTCCAAATAATGGAAATGGTTTCGATCAAGGGGCAGTCGCAAACAGACAGAGGCGATTGTATCTTGACCAATTAGAACTAGAAGTCTAGAACATGTTTGTTGTTAATTTCATCAGTTTCATTTCATCTACATGCTTTCTATTATTGGCATTGCCTTATCTCGAAGCAATAAGCGCCCAAAGGGATTATACCATGCATTCTGTAGCACAAACAGAATATTTGTTTTCCACAGCATGATTTACGTGTAAGGGAGGAGGGAAATGGCTTCTGGGGAAGAAGATGGTTTCACTGAAGGCCATAGACAAGCAATGCACCAATACCGGCTATGCCAACAGCAAGCCCAATGAGGACACCTATAGGAGGTAAGCCACCGCCTATTGCCTTGCCAGTGTTCACGTCATAGCCAGCGAACCTCTTCTTTGGCGCTCTGCATTGTGGGCATACATAATCATCGGGCTGCAAGAAAGGGAGCACAGCAAGAAACTTATTTCAGAACCACAGGCAACTACATCAAAAGCAGAAGACAATCAAGACAATCTGATTAGTAAAACTTGCCTGCTCTTCAAAAGGTTTCTGCAGGGTGTAGATGTATCCACAGTCGAGGCATACATGAGTTGCCCTTGCCTGCAAACATTAAGAAGGTTCATCTCATCGATATACTGAAACTCATTCCTAATCAGCCTTACAGCATCAATAGGAAGAAAAAGGGCAGCCTTGTGATGAAGCATGGATAAAATGGAACTTGCCTTCTGAGCTTCAGTTAATTTCTGTCCAAAACGAGGGGGAGCAGGACGCTTGGGGAGCCGCTTCACATCTACTACGGCACCTCTGCATCAAAACCATAATTAATTCAGGATATTCCCCTGGCTAGGTGCAAATAGGAAAAGATTGTTGTGCTATATTACAACCCAATTTCAGCGTCCATACACCTAGCATTGATGACATTTTCAGCACGGAAGCCTATACAGAGTTTGGTATACCTGCTAACGACAAAGTAGACGGAGTCTGGCTTTGCTTGGATGGCGGTTTTAGTGAATCCAAGCTTATCTGCTGGCCAGAGTTCATCGCCGAAGAAGCTGCTGGTGTAGATCACCTGATCACCCACCTTGAGCCCTGCTTTGGCTGCATTGCCACCCCCTTCTACACCCTATAATAATGCAATGAAACGTCTCAGCAAATCCATCCGCATATAAAAACAGCCCCCGACATCAGTTCCAGCGTCGAAAACAGTGCAAACAGATCCCCGACTTAGTTCAGAAGTTCAAATAATGAGATAATAAGTTGGAAACGGGTGACGTTAATAACCGTGATGATGACACCGCCTCCGGGTTTCTGGCCAAGTGTTAGACCGAGGGGCTTGTCGACTTCAACCTCGATCTGTTTGGAAGCACCTGCTGTTTTTGCTTCAACCACTAAGCCCCTTCGACTATTTCGTACGGTGGAGTTACCAACTCTTCTGGTGTGCGCTGCTCCAATCCTCTTGTCGTCACAGGGCGGGAAGCCTAGGAAATTGGTTGTCTGTAAAATAAGTGGTTAATGAAACCTCTGCCTTCATGGATAAGATCTGGTAAACGGAAGAGATCGGATCGAGGTGAAGCGAAACAAGTGTGAACCTGCAAGAGAGGCGGGCATCTTGTTGAGGAAGAGGTGGGGTGGGATCTGGAGAAAGCTGCAGCCGAGTAGGAAGATGAAGAAGCACCCGATGCCACCAAACTCAATGACATGATATCTGCTTGGCGATTACCAGCAAGCTGGAGGATCAAATGTGGTGGTAGCTGGAGTGTTATGCGACAGTGAATGGATGATGTCAAGCTCTCTAATGGCAAAACCTGTGGTTCAGAATATTGCACAACCGTAAATACCTATTAGATAACCTTGTTGGTTGCGATCGATATCCCGACAATGTTGTTGTAACCAGTGAAATGTCAGAGTTTGCAGGTTCTCGCATACAAGGCCGAATCTAAGACTTGGTGAGCAAAAACAGTTGTTAAACATTGAGCCATTTATTTTCTTTTTTTTATTGTTTCATATTCAAATCTAATCTTAATACTCTCAAGAAAAGTATTAACTTTTACTTATTTAAATCATCAATATAAAGTATAATACTTGTTTTTTTTTATTTTTCAAAGAAAAAATTTCAAAATATAATGACATTATTATAATAATTTTGACGAATTTATCTCTCAATTGAACATCATAAGAATATATTAAAAATATCATACTCGTTAAATATTCATGGAATAATGACGTAGTCAATAACATGGAGGAAAAAGAGTAGTCAAGTAAAATTATGTGAAGAAAACCGTCCTTGTCCTTACCACAAGCGTTGCCAGTTGCCTCCGTACTCGACCACCCGATTCATCTCCGACCCACGGCTGCTGGTCCGCCGGCGATTCAGTCTCTACCCACGGCTGCTGCCCCGCGTCGGTCTATTTGTGATAGGTTTAATCCTTCGACTCATATCACCCATCTTCGAATTTCATCTGGTTTTTTTCTGATATCCCGCGTTATGATTGAATCAATTAGGGCTCTCGAATTGATGCACCAATCCGTGTTCGAGGAACCAACTGGGTAGAGTGAAGTTGAGTGGATATGATAGGAAGAATCAGCAAGCGAGGATTTTGCTCCACATCGCCTCCGCGACCATGGCTTTTCGTGGGATTGGGTAACCCTGGCGACAAATTCAATGGCACACGCCACAATGTACTTGCGCCCCCTTTTCTTTCAACTCTTTCCTCCTCATTGCAATATTATTCAACAACAGATATTGAATGCTGACATATCTAATCTCCTTCTTCTGGTGTTGTTGCTTTCGAGAGAGCAGGTGGGTTTCCAAATGATCGATGCCTTCTCCAAGGCTACTGGCATCCCTGTCAACACCGCCCATTGCAAAGCACTCTTTGGACAAGGTCCCTCCCTACATGTTTTTTCTTCAATTTTCAATTTCGACGTGTTCTTCTCTCTACGTCGAAGGTGACTGCTGACAGCATTTGTGGAAATTGCCATGGTTATTCCAGGACTGATCAATGATGTTCCAGTTTTCCTCGCTAAACCTCAGACTTACATGAACTTAAGTGGTGAATCTGTGCGTGAGTAATTCTTTAACGATGGAATTCGTTTCTTACGCTCTTTCAAGCTCCATTCTTTTCCTTCAATCAAATCTTATTAGGGTTAGGGTTCTCTTGCTCATCCTGGCGGATAAGGAACAGTTTAATGTTCTCTTTTCATCTGACATGCCAATGGAACACATAGCAAGCTTTGTTCAAACAAGCTCGGGTCACTTCCATATGAATTATTCTTTGTCTATAACCCATTCTGCCTTTTATGATTTGCCATCGGTTGGCTGATCCATAGAAGTAACATACATGGGGGAAGAGAATATTCGCTGTATTGTCCATACTTTCAACTCGATGCATCTGCAAATTTGTAGTAGTTCAAAACACCCTGAACTGATGCTTTAACCTTCTTAGTTAATGTCATTGCAGAGTGGACCTCTAGCAGCTTACTATAAGATGCCTCTCAACCGCGTCGTTGTGGTACGCGATAAATCTGATGCTCTAATGCCCTGCACTTTTACCACTGTATATTTCATACGGAAGGTTAATTGTTGTACTCATTGTAAATCATTTTTTTGCCTCTTGCAGTTCCATGATGATATGACGTTGCCCTGTGGCGTGCTGAGACTGCAGCCTAGAGGTGGCCATTTATGCCATAATGGGTAGGGGTGAGGAAAAAAACTGTTAAGCGAAATACCGAACCGAAATATTGGATTTGGTTCGACTTTTTTTGGTATTTGTTTAATTCGTCTTTCGGTATTGGTTACTGAATGTGAAAATTTTGGGTAATTAACCAAAATTATAATTTTTTCCTTATTTTATTTTTTATTATTTACCTTTATATCTTTTTCCATATTGATTTATTTAACAAAAATTGTTATTTAGTATGCTAAAAATTCTATTATTCTCTAGATAGTGTATTTATCACCTCCTTTTCGTTTTTATCTTTTAAAACTCTTTTTTAATATATTTTTACCATTAAAAAATGTCATTTTTTTAATCTTTTGAAAACCTGATAAAAAACCAAACCGAATTTCAGTTAACCAAATCTAAATAACCGATATAATTCGGTTCGATTTCGGTTTCTGATTTTGAGAAAATTGAATTAAATTCGATTAATCGAATCCGAAAAAAATTTGGCTTTTATCAAATTATCACCCCTAATAATGGGTATGATCATATTAACATTTCCCTCAAATTATCAAATTCTCTACGTTTTTTTTTTTTGTGCTTGTAAATATTATGCTTATTGTGGAATAGATATGAGAAGGAATCAATCAAACAACAAACGAACGAACTACAATAATGAAAACACCAACATCAGATTTACATGAAATATCTCAAAATTAGGGTAAAAAATCATGAAGAGAAAATTCACTCGGTCAAATTTGGGAGATGAGAGTACAAGGATGACAAATAAAACGAATGTATGAACCCTAGAATACAAATCCCTATTTATTAATTCAAGAGAGTAAGATAAATATGGGAAAAATGTCTACTCCTTTCGTTCTATATTATAGACAACCGGTTGATTTGACATTTAGATTGATGTGCATGTTGAATTTTTATGAAGTTTGATGAAAAAAGAATAATTTTTTAGCGATAGTTGGATAAAGTGTGATCGTTGTTAAAGGAGATAGTGGAGGGTAATATAATAGATGGTGATTGTTTTTTTAATTCATGTATGACTACCGATTTTTTATTGCCTAAAGGTTCAAGAAGAACATCTTTGTTAACAATTAAGAAAGAAAAAGTCTCAACTCTTTTCTATTTATTTTACAAGATATTTAGAAGATATGCAGACCAGAATTACTTACATTTTAAGTTGTCAAAAACATCTCAGAAACCCACCAAAGCATGAAGGCCAGGTCAGAAAAAAGTTTTTATCAAATAAGGTATATTATTGATATTTTGTGAGGAGCCGAATAGACAAGTGTTGTCTATGTTATGGGACGAAGGGAGTATTATTTTTAATAATAGTAGATATCTAATCTCCTTTTGAAAATTATGAAGCCATAAAATAACATTGTCGATTAGATGGATTGTCATAGAACACGATTAATGTCTTGAATTGATGTTTTCTGTGCTATTTTGGCTTTGGTTTTAGACCATTCGTAACAGTTTTTTTTTATCCCTATCCTTATTATGTAGTATTACAATATCATTTTTCTATATAGAGATTCGGTTTTTCACCTAGACGTCCAACAGATTTCCTATATCGTTTTCTTATATATTTTTTTCAAGTTATTCATATACAAATTTTTTCGTATCCATGTTTATACTCTATTTTTGATATAGAAGTCTTCAAATTATTTTTGTCATTAATAAAATTAAATATTTTTTTTTGTAATCAATTTTTTAATTGAAATCAATATTTTATTATTTTGATTATCAAAAGAAAAAATATTTTATAAATTTGAAAATTCATTTATAATTATAATTAATCTTTATTTTATAGTTGTCGTTAATTTAAAATAATGACAAATGTGATATATGGAATGTGTTTTTTATTCCCTTGAAGTAGGAATTTTTTGAATAGGATGAGGATAGGGATGTGCGTGAGTCATTTTTCATAAAGATTGCGTGAGTCATTTTTCATAAAAAATCCTATATTTAGGGATAGTGAATGATTTGGGGAATCCACTGATAATGCTCTTAATAATGCATCTTGTCCATAGCCTCGACCATTTTTTATGAGCTTTAGTCCAAATTTGCTTTGGGCTCTCATTGTTCACTATGGTTAGTGTATGAACTGAGCCCAAAAATGTTTATGCGAGCCTCGGCTTCCTTAAGAAACCCAATCTAGTTTTCTGTTCAGATTTGTTTTTCTATTTTTCCCCAAGTACCATGATCGGCATCAGTGAGCTTTTGACAATTTGGCTGCAATGATTATGTACCATTCTGAATTCTTTTGTTGTCTAGACTAAAGAGCGTGATACATCATTTTCGTGGAAATAGAGAGTTCATCCGACTACGGATTGGTATGTCTGAAATCCCTGTCCTTTTTGCATGGTCATATTGATGCCTGGATTCTTATGCTGCTTGCTTACTACGTGGTTACCAGGCATTGGTAGACCTCCTGGTCAGATGGATCCAAAAGCATTCTTGCTGCAGAAGTTCAACATAGTCGCTCGAGAACAAGTTAGTTTAATATTTTGTCCAATGTCCATTAAGTATATGTTGAGTGTAGAGCACTTGTGTTGAGAAGTGGTTATACTGTTTTTTGTAACTAGGTCGGTGCTGCTTTAGAAGAAGGAGCTAGCGCATTGAAGCTACTTGTATCCACAGGCTTCTCAGCCAGTAGTGTGGTCTGCTTCAATAAGGAACAGAAGTACAAGCACTTGAGATTGCCTACCACACAACAGGAGAGCAGTGATGTCACAGTCTTTTCAAATCTTTATGAAGTTCACTAAATCAAATGTAGTTTATGCAGCCAAATTTGTATATGGTGTTACTGACCGGCAACTTGTCCGGGTTGTTATTCTTGTGGATGACATTTAGGTTTATGTGAAAGTGAGGCACCAGCGTGTCACAACTAAAAACTAAAATCCATATTGGCCCAAAAGAAAAGGTCCAAAACCAAGAAACAAGAGGCCCAAGTCCAAGAAGAAGGCTCATGTTCTAGAAAATTAAGAAACACTCTAAAAAATACAAGAAAACCTTAGAAAATTGGTATTTTTTTTATAGAATGTTCTAAGACAATTCTTGTAATTGTAAGAGGAATAAGAGTCTAGATCAAGGATCTAGATCCTTCCATAGACAACTATATAAACCCCTTAAGGGACAATCATTTGTAATGAATCAAGCATCTAAGCAAATACAATCAATCCAAAGAGCAAAGCATTTTATTTCTTCCAAGTTTGTTTCTCAAAATCACATTCCTTACATTGAGTGTTTCATTTTGCTTTACGGCAACAAAAGAGAAGGCTGAGCTTAAGTGAAGAACTTCAGTGCCGCACGGGTTGTGAGTTTCTAATCCCGTGACAAGCGGCTGCTGTGAATTCATAGCCCCAAAGTTCAAAACAGGATGGTTGAAGGGATAAAAATAAGGGGAGGAAAAGAAAAGAAAAGAAAAAAAAACATAGAATCTCTTTTTTGTTTTGACGATGCCTCATTTTCTCGTTATGTTTTCTCCTTTTTTTTTTTTTTTTGGTCCTGATGAGTTTGATCATGAGTGTTATACACTAATATTTTACTTTTTTTCTGTTTGGAGCTTGATAGTCATATTATCGTAGTTTTTATTATTTAATACAAGCTTTGTTTGTTCATCAAATAAAGTGGTAAATTTGTTTATTAGGATATGATCGCAATGCATAAGTGGACCAACCTCTAAAATGTCTCATGATATATTAATTAGAAATGATATTTCTTCCGTTTAAAAAAAAATATAATATTTATTAAATTTAAAATACGTTAATTAAATTATAATATTATCATATTTAAAAAAATGTCAAAATATCTTTATTCTTTATTCTATATCACATTAATTTATTTTATTATGTTTTTTTCTTATTTTTCTCACTCACACAAATCAAATAACAAATTAATTTTTATAATAAAAATAACACAAACGTAGGTTATAAATATCAACTGAATAGGCTGGCTGAGAGTATGTAGTCGTCACATAGTTGGGGTTAAACAGAATATCGAAATTTCATTGGTATGGAATGAATAAAACAAAAGCCCAGACCCTTTTCCAAAAAAAAAAACAAAAAAAACAAAAAAAACCCAAAAGCCCAGAAGGCCCAAATAGAACCAGCGGCTCGAAGGGGGGAAGTGTTGAACGAAAGCTCTTCAGAAATCAAAACCCTAAACCCCCCAAAAAGAACATAATCAATCTGATTCCGGGTGACGTCGGGCGCCTATAAGGCGAGATTCGAGGAGCCTCGCCGCCCCAACCAACGCCTGAGGTCGGGTGATGATGGGCAATGCGCCTGAAGACGGCAAACCGAGGAAGCTTCTCTGACAATTTTGCAGGAGAATTCTGTGTTTTCGATAGTCGCAGACGGCAATGGCAGCGGCCGATCCGCCGGCCAAGAATGCGAGCTCTGTCAATCCATGCTGTGCACGGGTATCCGCTCTCACCTCCGCCACCCACCCTCTCTCACATCTTCTGCTTCCTGACTCCTTGTGTTTGAATTAGCTCTTGCTTGGATTTCTTACACTGATCTTTTCTTCTTCTGATGTTCAATGTTCCATTTTTTAGTGGGAGGCAAGGTACTTGAAGCAGAAGACCAATCGGGATCGTCTTCGCGATGGGATATTGATTCTTGAAGGAGAGATTCGTAAGCGGGATGATCAGATTCTCGGCCTCCAGAAAGGTGCCATGTCTCTCTATGAAAGCTTTTATCCTTTTTCGTTCGATTTTTACCTTTCCTGTATGGCTGTAACCGAGTTTGATGCCTAAGACTTGATTTACGGCCGATTGGAATAAGTGTCTTTCCACTTGGCATCACTATTAATATGCACATACTAACAAACTCATTATTGTAGTTTTCTCTCGAATTCACTTCCAGTTCGTAGTTCAACCTGGATATTGTGGTAGTTTACAAGCAACACTAAATATTGTTGCTATAGTATAATAGTTTACCACATGTGCAGCTTCGTAGTTCAAGAAATTTTTTTACAGGCCTTTGAAGATAGAGTCAAAGGTAATTATATTTTAGGAAAAAGATAGTAAATGGCTATCTCTAGGAGTTTGTTTTGTGGTGGATGACCTATCTTTTGGTCTTTCACTGGGTGTGGCTGTGATTCAGGTAGTCCTAACAGACGATCTATAGATGTCACCAACACAGGTAGTTTAATAGGTGTCTGCAATATTACTGACTGGCTTGCATTTCTGTTTATTCACAAACTTGAACTCCTATGTTCACATCTCGGAAGATAAAAAACATAATGCCAGATATGTTTGTATGTTCTTCATCTTTACCTTTGAGGCTAGATTTTAAAACGGAATCATACTATGATTTTGATGTTGTAGTCTTCCAAAGCACTGGGAAAATGTGAAACCATATTGAGACCTTCCTTCGTTGAAATCAAACTTTTGTGTCCTTTGTAGGAGATATTCGTGGTGCTTTGGATTCATTTTCAGCTTTCAGCAATCGTTTGGTAATTCAAGTCTAAAGATTCTTGGAGAGAGAGTTGGAGTACAGATGACTGAATTGCCATAACCAATCTTATGTCTCATATTTTCTTGTTTCTTGTCCAGCGTGTGATGAAGAGCGTGCACGAGCAGACTCGGAGAGAGAAGAGAAGAGGAAGGAATCCTGTTTGAGGATTTCTATGGAGTCTGAGCTAGCTGCCTTGAAGCTCGAAATCTCCTCCTCGCAGAAAGGAGGGAATTCCAAGAGTGGAGATATGGATGCAGAAGTGGAGGTAAACAGGCTTAAACAACTTCTTGAGGAAGAAAGGGCCAAAGTTGGTCTACTGGGAGAAACTGTCGAGTCAGAGAAACAGAAAGCTTTGGAATTGAAGAAAACCCTTGGTGAAGCAAGATCAAGCTTGAAAATTGAGAAGTCAAAGTATGAGGAAGCTAAGAAAAAATTAGGGGTTGAACAACAGAAGTCCCTAAAAGAAAAAGTTCGTGCAGATACTAATGACAGAAAGGCTGTGGAAGAAAGGTGTCGTGCTGATGGCTTGCTGATGGAGTTGCAGGAGGAAAAGCAAAAGACACAGAAAGCTATTGATACTTATAATCTTCAAAGCCAATGTGATTTCAACGCGGTTATCGGGAATATGCAGGCTCAAATTTCCGAAAAAGCCTCAGAAGTTTGCAGGCTTAAGCAAATTATAGAGGAAGAGAAGTTGAATCCTCACTTGGAGAGGGAGAAGACTGGAGAAGAAAAAAATAAAGCCGCTGCATCGCTTGAAGCCTTAGAAAATGTAAAAAACAAGGCTAATAATGCATTCAAGATTCTAGAGTCTGAGGCAAACAAAGAAAAGCAAAGTAGGAATCAGTTGGAGATGTTGCAGAAGGTAGTCAAAGAAGCAAGGTCAAATCTGGCTTTAGAGAAGCTGAAGTATGAAGATGCAATGAAAAAGATCGAGATAGAAAAACAGAAGACCCATAGGGAGAAAATGTGCGCTGATGAAGAGAAGGAGAAAAGTATGGAGCTAAAAAGGCTCGCGGAAGCACACAAGAAGATGGCGTTAGATGAAAGGATGAACGCTGCTAATTTGTTGAAGGCGTTGGAAGCAGAAAAGATGAAAGTTCAGACACTGCCGAAGGAAAATCAGGCGCTATTCTTATCATGTAAATCTGCTGGAGAAGTTGATTCTGTGCCTTTCTCTACAGGAACAACAGAGTGGATCTTTTCTGCCTGCTTAGAGCCAGAAGATGCCAAAAGGGAGCTTGTTGTCGTGGAGAAGCCTAAAGCGGAAGACAGGAGAGCCCTGGTACAAGGATTGGATTCTAATGATTTGCGTATGCAGTTGGTAGAGGCGAGACAAAAAATTGAGGATTTAGAAGCTGAGTTACGTCAACTACAATCTGGTGGGACGACGAATAGTCGAGATGTCGGTCAAAGTGTTAGTACAGAACTTGCTAAAATCAGTTTTTTGGAGGAACAGTTGAAGTTTGAAAAGAAGCAGAGAAAACATTCCAAACAAGTGGCCAAATTAGAAAAGGATCGTAACACTATCTTGCATCATGAACTGCATAAACTAAGGGATGAATTTGCTCAGCTGTTGTGCCACATAGATTTGCTGGAGAGGACTTTTTGCGATGGAACTAAATTCCACGTTGACAATCAGAAGAAGGTTAGTTCTTCCCTGTTCTCTTCATGTTAGTTCTTCCCTGTGCTCTTCATTTCACATTATGCTTGTCAAATTTACTGGGTTGGGTACTTAAGGGCGACCTACCTGCACGCGTGATTTCCTTTTGAATAGAAAAGCAAGCCTCTGGACACAAGCAAAGATGGAAATGTTTCCTCGACCACAACATTCCCTTCCCCACAAAAAAGAAAGAAAGAAAAAAACTAATAAATAAAAAAGTCTAGAAGTTGCAGACATGGGATCTGTCGGGGGTATAATTCGTCAGATTGTACAGTTAGTCTCTGTTTTTATTAATTTTGACATGCAATGGATGTGGGTAGCCGTTAATGCAATACTTGTTGGTATTGAAAGATGATGTGATTATTCTTAAATGAAGTCTCCATGATGGGTTTTTCCCTCTTCTTTTTTGGGTAGTGAAGTTGTGGGATTTTTGAAATAGCATTCTGGACTATGTGATTGGATACTCTATATATCATTTCCTTGTGTCAGTCTTGTGACTTCTTTCTCTGTGTGCTTTCATACTTCTGCTAAGGAACACGTGCCAAAAATAATCTTAAAAGAGGTTAAATTTCTAGCTGTTCAAAGCAGAGAACACATAAATAGATTGCAGATAATGCTGGTTGGCACTCTCTTACTGCTCAGTGGTGGGTTACATGGATGGGTAGTGAAAGTGGGAAAACCAAATCGAAGGACAGATATGATGGAATCTTCACATTCATCTTGAGCTTGCTTGACGTGTCCATCGCTCTTCACTGGAAAAAGAAGTTCCTTCTTATTTTTAACAAGTACATCGGATCATGGTTCACATTTGCTTTGTGGGTGCGTCATTTGTGCGCTTTTCATGTCATTTTGTGCTCTGTATGAGGTAGTAGGCAATGCTGAGTTTCTTAACAACCTATTCCATTAGTAACCAAGGAGCTGACATTTCTTCATTTTTTTACAGAGAAGTAAACTGTGCAATTTTCATAGTGATTCCTCTATCTCAAGACTGCCTTGTGGTGGCAACCGTGACATGCTGAGTAGTGAGCTTCCAATGCGTAGTAGTCCTTCACCTAGAGATGGATCTGATTTTCTGATTCCTACTGTAGCTTGTAGTCAGCTATGCATGTTTCCTCGACAACCCTCAGGTATTAAAACAATACCAGTTCCACTGCTTGGAGATCCTCCCAGAGATGTCTTGCCAAGTTCTGTCTTATGCTCCAGTACAGCTTCTTTTTCTAATAAACAGTTGGTGGGATCACAGGGAAAAGTTGATGGCTCACTTGCTACATCAGCTACACATGGTGAAGTGCTTGAGTTTCCCAGAAGATCCATTGAACTCAATAAAAGGAAGCGCATTGACAACGTTGCAGCAGTAGCAGAAAATAGTTTTAGGGGTTCAGCTTCTCAGGCATCTGGTCGTAAAAAGATCAAGAAGGTTCTTGATGAAGTAAAGTCCATCAAATGCATCCAACTGGAAGGTCAAAGGCTGCAACAGGTTATGGAGGAAAATCTAGCTACGCTACATAGTATGCTAAACAAACTGACAGATGAACAGATGGAAGGGGAAAAAAATGTGTTGTATACTCGGAAGGGCCGCGAGGGATTCCCGGAGAAGGGAAAGCCACCTCATGAAGCTGATTCAACCATGCTGCAGTGTAATGATTCTGATGAACATTTAGGCATGGGAACACTTGGGGCTCCTGTTCCTATACAAGCTGCCCTCGCCTGTGGAAGCTCCGATCCATGCAAGTATGGTGGAGATGAGTGCCTTCTAAGCCAACAAGTTGCTGATTCAAGCTTCGATGAATCTGGTGAGGAGTTCATGAAATTGCTTAATTTGGATGACATGGTTGATGAGGAAAAGTTTCGTATGGCAATGGAAAGACCTATATCTCCAACTCTTCCTGAAATCGTTCTTCCATTTAGTGAAGGGTGTAGTGTTAGTGGGTCAAAATGCTTTGTTGAGGGGAACTATTCTGATGCCATTCTTTTGGACACGGACAGTGGATGTGAACCTCTGAGGTCTGATTTTCGTTGTGTGGAGACCAGGTTTGCCATGCCCAAGATCAAAAAGGATGAATTGGAGAAGAGCAAGGTCTCCATGGATCTTATGGATTCAACTGGAAATGATTTTTTGAACTTTAGACAACATAATGACACATCAGAAAGTGACATGTCTGCTGATCAGATTCACGGATTACACGAGGATTTTCAGCGGCTGGAAGGAAAGGTCGAAGCAAGTAATCTGTTAGATCTAGAGCCTGCTTCTGCCGAGGCTACTGCGACCATGTTCTGTGTGTTGTTCTCTGACATGCACGATATCAGGAGTGCAGTGAGAGTATTTTCTGGCACTAGAACTTGTGCAAGTGCATGCTTTCTGTCTTCCTCAAGAAATTTGGTGGCCCAGGATATATTGGCTGTACTTGCATCTCAAAAGCATCTCTTGACGAGGTACTCATGATTGTTCTATGACTTCTAGTCGGAAAGTTAATTCGCATGGAGTCATGAGTGTTTTTTTCGTTTATAGATTCTATTCCTACCTTCCGAGCTTGTCCTGATTCAGCTTTACATTCTTCCTTTGGAAAAAATTGTGCTGATATATTTTTCTTCTGTGGGTATGTCTCAACCAGGGAGAAGGTCTGCATTCTTTTCTCTTGTTTACTACAGCATGGTTGCTCTATGGCTTTGAAGAAGGCTAAGGATTTGCATGAGAGTGATGCTCTGCAAAAATTTTCTTCAGACCTGCACTCAGGTACTTTGTAGTTTGTCTTAACCTTTGTATGCTGAATAGGTATCATTGAAAGCCTTACTTAATTTGATAGCAATTTTGTTTTGCAATTGTTGGCTCACTTACCACAAATGTCTTACAATGCAGTGCTGTCAACAGTGGACTGGAGGAAGCTATTTGATAGATTGTGTGACTTAAGTGAGTTGGTTAGCCTTGTTGAACATTTTGTGAAGTGTAAGAGAGTTTACTTCCTGGGTGATGTAGGCACAGAGTTACATCATGCTTGGAGCTCAAACTTCGATGGTGGGAGAACCGTCTTGACTGTCGAAGCATCTTCACCTGCTCAGATGGTTACTGCTGGTGTTGTTTTAGCATCCATCTGTATGGCATTGAACCAGATGCATTATTTATTTGAAATTTCGTTTAATATCCTCCATATGTCAAACAAGGACCCTCATTTGGTGCTGTCATTTCTTCATGTTTTTGCTCGTGTATGTGGGGAGAAATATCTTTCCACGAGCAGATATGGTGTACTGATGGGAGTTGTCAAAACTATAGTGATGTTAATTGAGAGTGGTTCAGATGATGTTATTTGTCCTGATGGCAGCACCCGACCTTGCTTCTCTCCTTGTGATGGATGCCCATTTTCTGAAAGCAGTGCTTCTGCTAGCGACATGCTATCATTGCTTCTCCGTGAACTTGATAGTGAAATCCAGGCACATGAACTGCATAAAAACCTCAAGGCATCTGCAAGTTTGCTAGGCGATGTGCTTCTGTGTGACGTGAACGAAGTTGACTGTGAAATAAAACATGGAGCAGTTAGTCCCTTGCCTGTGGAAGATGGAGGGTCTTTATGCAGCTTTCGCTATGGAAGTATTCTTCCGGGCTTTGAGTTAGTTAACAGGTTCTGCAGCTGTACTGATGCCCTCTCATTGTTGGAGCTAGTCTCTTCCATCATGGTATAAGTCCCTCTTTTGCTCATTGGTTTTACTTGGAAACTCCTTGTGAATTTTCTTCTTTACATGGGAAGAAGTGCCACTCTTCTTCGGGAAGAATCTTGAACAAAATGGTTAATTGTCCTTCTAGTGTTGAATATACGATGTCTCACATGCCTGATGTTATCCTTGAGCAGGTGTGGGATTGGACATGCAACAAAATTCTGCCGCATCTTTTCAAGTTGTTGGAGACGGATACCTTGGGAACTGTCTCCTCTTCAGTAGTTCTTCTTTTAGGTCAGCTAGGCAGGTCAGTGTATAATCTCACTTTTTTCTGGTTCTTTTATTTTTGCATCTGCTCAAATCCAATAACCAAATTACTTCTATCTTCGATGCACCTAGTGGGTCTTGACTATATTCATAAATTGTTTAAGTCCCTCCCTACTTTTCAAGTTGGTTGGTGCATGGTGGTTTGGGGTGTGGGTGCGGGCATCTTCAGTGCCTGGGACTTGGAGAGTGCTGTTGTTTGCGATGATTTTTGAGACAAAGAACCATCTTTGTAGGATAACCACTTCAAAACTAGTCTGATCAACATCTGAGCATTATTGTTGATATGATAGGGCTTCTAAATTCATTAGAGTAGAACATGGATATCTAGGCTTGTTTCAGTTCTGTAAAGACGCTTTCATGCTGTTATGTATTTGTGAATCCAAGTTAACAATTATGTGTGTCAGGCTGCGGATTGAGGAATGTGGATATAAGGATGATGGAGTTGAAGACATAAAACACAACCTTTCTTCTTTCCTATGTCGACTTGAGGCCCTGAAGGTCCAACCTTCCTTTGTGGCTACCACAGCTTCTGCGCTTCTTGGACTTTATTCTCGTAGTCCAGAGGAATGGCTGCAGAAGGATGCCGAGATCCCAACTGAGAGTTGTCTAGCTGCAGCTGAGGACATCATCAAAAAGTACCTGTCATCTCTGAGCGGTGAGAAAAAGCTGCTTCTATCTTCCTCACAACATCATGGCAGTTCACTTCAAACCAAGCTATGATACAGACATAAAGTCGTGCGTCCAGGACGCACTGTTCATGTCATCCAAAAATGTCATCTGGATGGTTTTTGTTTCGAGGCAGTGATTCAGAATTGGATCAGTTGAAGATTTCAACAGGGAATGTACTCATTGTTCCTTTACGTGATTTGATGAATTTTGAAAGAGTGTACACTTAGTGTCGGCTAGAAGCGAGTTTCTGGTTGTGTTGTAGGACTTGGTGACGAGGAAGTAGAAGTGGGGAGGGGCTTCATGTATGAAGGTGTGAATTAGACTAAGAGAACTTGTTTTGAGTTTTGAGATCTGGTGGCATATTTTGGTGCCCATGTAGTCGTCATCCTGGTACTCTCGCGTGTGTATCTGCTCTCTATCCTTTCTATGTATCGTATAGTTGTTTTCCTTCTCCAGCGATGCACCGAACCCTTTTTCGGAGTTACCTTTCTCATGAAGTTTTCCCAACGGCAGAACACTTCAACAATACGATTGATAGCTAAAGTGCTCAGCATTGGCTTGTTTTATTTTTTTTCTCCCGTCTGGCTTTGCTTTGTTGGCATTGCATAAGAATGAATGATGCCTTGTGGATGATGGCTCTATCCAGAAAATGAGAGATCAGAACCTCGAAGGGTGGGGATGGTGAGTCTCCACCAGCTGCCCATACAGATGACTGAGCTTGGAGTATTATTATTATCCTTCCGTAAGAAAAATAAAGCAAATGAAAAAATCAAAATCAATAACGAAAATAAAAAACATAAAAAATATAAAATAAAAAAATAAACTGATACAATTAAAGCTTTTTTCCATAATTATGTTAATTCTGGCAATTTACAAAAATTATCGTCAGTGAAAATAATATCGGGGGGCAAAGTTATATTCACGAGAGCGATCGGGGTATTAATAAACCTTTTCATGAGATTGAGGAAGGGGGAAAAATATATCGCGCGCATAGGATACATTGTATGATAAGAGTTGAGAACATAAAACAGGAACATTCAATATTAAGTGATATTTAATCATCCATATAAATATACCCTTTTTTAAGGAAATGAACTAAAAGCGTTATTATCATAAAAATATAGACATACGAATATAAATCTTTAACATGGAAAAGTTAAAAGCGAGGAATTCTTAAACACTAATGCAAGATGATCTAATACACATTATGTGTTGGGAAAGTTGTTCTTGATTTCCTTCCTTGGATTCAAAAGGATCGTTTGTTGGAGTTCTTAAAGAATCATTATGGGGATCCTTGGTATTATCATGAAAAATCTATTGTTATGCATCATTCCTTAATTACTCTATATGAGTCGTGATGATTGAGTCGTCGTGACGCGATTTGTCCTCTTCGTGTGCACACAACGACACTGCGATGGTTGGGCCATCGGACAACTTCTACAAAAGATTCGAACATGTCAATTGGGTCTAACTAAGCTGTTGGATCACGTATATCAAAAACATATGCTTGAGAGAGGCTTGTTCCATCAATTATTAAACCCCATGGTTTTCATCAAAAGTCGTCGGATTTAATTATTCTTTCAAAGTTTAAACTTGTGAAGTCATGTCCTAAATTATCAAATAATAATACAAAAGAAAAAGACATATTCAATGGATATAATGAAATTATTAAAACATATAAACTTATTATAATGTTATTGTTGGACTAATATGAACTCTTTTTTTTTTTCTTTTTTTTTTTTTTTTTTTTTTTTTTTTTTGCTTTCCTCTGAATGTTTCTTTAGGGGCTATCCAGGATTTGTCATAGTCGCTGAAGAACCCCCTGAAATCGAATTTTTCTTCCTAAATTACTAAGCTTTTTGTTCATGAGTTAAGGGTTTTATTTTCAGGTGGGCCGAAATGAAGTTGGGACGAGTTAAAGTGAACTTGCTTTGCATCTAGAGTGTTTCACCTAATCATAAATAATGTGATAGTTTAATAATAGTTGTTGTAAGATAACTTTGTAACTATGTTATGATAATGTAATAGTATGTATGAGTAGTTCCCTTGAATTTTATATCTAAAATTCGATGAAGTTGTTTGATCTGTCTATGGATTTTATCTGTAACGGCATAACGTCATATGTCAACTAAATTGAAAGTTGGGACGTTACATTCAAGAACAGGTGATTTGATATTTTTCTGGACATGTAAATCGACTTCGCTTTCTCCCCCAATATCTTTCAAGAAGTCTCCATCAAAATATGATATTTCACATTTGGTGCGAAACTTAAGCCAATGGTAATGGTCACCTTCTCGTCCATCTCTTCCCCTATCTTCCTCCTCCATGTCAATGGGCTTTTTGCCTTTAAGTGTTTTCGATAGTTCTACCTGTATTAAGATATTCTTGATCGTATTGTGCCAGATACTGAAGTTCGTCTTTCCATCACCCGATCTTGAACTTCGTTGTATTTACCATTTTCTCGTCCGTGCAACATAGCAACTCCGAAAACTCCAATCTTTATCGCAAAGATCCGAACTTTCGTTGCGTGATGCAATCTGGGGCTTTGATATAATTATCCCCCCGAGGTTGAAATATACAAGAGTATATGATGAAGATTACAAAAATTCTAATAATGGAAACCAAATATTCTTTAAATCCCTCCGTTCTCGTTACACCTGTAACGACTCTGCAAAAAGGGTGTAACCAACATTGAAAGCTTAATGGTTTTCAGATGTCCTCCGTTACATGTGTAATGGTTCTTACGTCTGGATGTAACGACCACAGTCTCCTTTGTTGCCTTCCATTCTTACTTTCACTCGTCAAAAGCACTCGTCCTTACCTCTTTTCAAGCTTGAATACATGCAACCTATAATATCAAAGATTTAAAAGTAGTTATCGAGTTCAAGATGATAAAAATCACTCCAAAAGAATTCAATATAGGTAACTTGGACAAAATACTAAGGAGAAATCATGACAATATATGAGCAGTTTATACACTTAACATTTATTTTTTTTTTCTAATATTATCATATCTTTATACATATAACTATTATTAGGTGATTATGTGCTCAAATAAAATGATTTTTCCAATTTAAGATCAATTGATATATTATTGGTGTGTCAATTTTATAAATTTTAAGTTTTTAGACAGTGATTTTGATTTCGTTAATGATTTTTGAACTTAAATTCTAAAGACAATGGGTTTTGTTCATAAAACGCTTGGCTCATTCGAGTTCGACGTGGCTTGACTAAGCTCAAATTAGTATATGAGTCGAGTTGAGCTTGAGTTTTGTTATTTGTGAAACAAACTTGACAGATTCGATTCGATTATACTCGAATCAAGCTTGAAGTCAAGTCCAAACCTAACAAAATTCTAAACGAGCCGAGCTCAAATCATACCCAACTTGGCTTGGCTCGGTTCATTTAAGCCCTAGATGCAGGGAATAAAGATAGATGACCTGACTGATATAATAGGGTGGGTTGAAGGCAATGCCAGATCAATACCCAGTCCCTTGCCTCCTCAATGCTTCGTTCCTTGAGTAGAATTATACTCGACCTAGTCATATACTAGTGTGATGCAGATGAGATATACGCTCCAATTTTATGAACGGGTGAAGCTAAGCAAAGGATGAATTCTCTTGGGTTTCATTTTGTTGTATTGCTCGATCACAAAAGGTAAAAAGTAGTAAACTAAGGAAATTAAGAGAAAGCTTGACTGCATATCGGCTCAGTTAACTCAAAATCTAAATCTCCACTGTCTGAAAAGATAAAAAGGGAGTCATTGTTAGAATATATTAATAATATGACCGTTGGAATATGACTATTGGAATATGACCGTTGTAATGACATATTCTATAGCATATTCTCAATTATATGTCATATAAATAAAGAACTCTTGTAATCTATCTGTAGGGTTTGACTTTCAACCTAGAGGGAGGGGGGGAGGGGGTGAATAGGTTGTAAGAGACTTTGATAGTCTTTTTCTCGCGGATTATCAATTCTGTGCAGACTTGTATAGTATGCAGACTACTCGAGTAATCTGCAGAAGAGATTGTCTCGTCTGCACTTGAGATTTTATGACTCTTTGAGTCTTTTATCTCTTTCTCAGCTGTTGTATTTTATCTGAGACAATTCTAAGACAATATAATGAAAGCAGTAAAATGATACAAAGTTTATACTGGTTCAAACACTCGATATCAACTGATATTCGAGAGCTTAGTCTAGTCTTCCTTTGGTGATTAGTGTAGTAGACTCAAGAGGGAAATATCACTATTCTCTTGTTTATGCTTACAAGTAACTTTCTTTTACAAGATCTTTATCTTATATAGGGAGCAGAGAATCTAGATCTTTGCACAGTTCTGAATCCTGAGCTCTGTTGCAAGTTGTTCTTCTGCAAACTAATGATATTCTTCACTGCTTTCACGACTTAGCTTTTTTGAGTACTCTTTGAATCTATCTGATTGCTTTGCACTTTCTTGTACTCTTCAATCCTTTCTCAACAACATTCAACTTTTTCAGCAATATTGTGTATTCCAAGCAAGCTTCACCGGTTCCCTTTTATAGGTCAAAGGAACGAACCTCACTTGTAGACAACTCACTGTTCCTGAGGGGTCACTTTCCCACTAGTGTTTGCCACCATCTCATTTTCAATGTTGGCATTCCACTGTCCCAGTTTTCGTGCCGTTGCTACTTTAATTTGAATCTCCACTTGACTGACTTCAAATCTTCAACCTCATACCGACAATCATCTCTACTGCAATCCAGCCTGCTGCAACACCTTGTCTACACACAGTCTCTGCTGCAACATCTCGTCTGCACACAGTCTGACTCAGCTTTATGCCTTACCATCGCGGTCTTTGTCTGCAAGCTCAGTCTTCCAAGTGAAGCCTTCAATTCTTTTGTTGCTTGTACATATATTAAATGTTCATGTAGAGTCCTTATAGAAGTCTGCACCAGGTGGTCTGCATTAGACCTCTGCATCTGCAACCGTCTGCACTCCTGCATCTGACCTCAACTCCAACTTTCTACTTGACTTCTAGCCTAACAATCTAACTATATTACAATTAATACTTTCTAGTTTGTTACATCAATTTCTATACAATAGAGGGATTGCACATTTCTATCACTATCAATATACAACATTATAACAATGTAGACATTTTAACATGGTATCAGAGCCGGGGTCACTCGCGGACCACGAGCACCACCCATTGACCGCCATCATCTCAGTGTCACCACTGACAGCCACCACAAGGCTTCGCTGCTGCACGCAGTCACCACTGTCCGGCCTTGTCACCCATTCGGACCTCGAATGCTCCAAACGTCGAGCATCGACGTTCTCCACCATAGGCTGCCAACCACTGCCACAGATCTATCGTGCTAGATCTGGTATCAGATATGCGAAACAAACAATTCAGATCTGGTGGCCAATCGGGGAGCTCCCACGCCCACACGCAGCCAATGAGTCATCACCAGTTACAACGGTCATATTCCAACGATCATATTATTAATATATTCTAACATGAAAGGAACCAGAGATCACCATGAGCACCGGCGAGGCTTGATGATCTTACTAGGGTTTTGCTACTTCGCAACAACATCTAAAAAGAAACCCAAACCCAACAACAAATATAATCGGATTCATCAGCCACCCAATTCATTCAATTCGAATCAGAACCCCATATATTGAAGTGAGGGAAGGCGGAGCTTTGGGGCCAGACGGAGGCGTGGCCGAGGATGGAGGTGGTGGTGAGGTGGTTTCCGCCTTCGATCTCGCACATCAGGTGCTCGTCCACGTTTGCTTGCCATGATATATTCACGTTCCCCCACGACCACCACCACCAATTTCCTCAGATCTGGAACTGGTCGTCGGCTGGTGAATCCGATTATATTTGTTGTTGGGTTTGGGTTTCTATGTAGATGTTGTTACGGAGCAGCAAAACCCTAGGAGGATCATCAAGCCTCGTCGCTGCTCATGTTGATCTCCAGTTCCGTTCAGGCCTTACGAACCACCATCAAGATCTAGTCAAGGCGGTCAAGATCTCACATCACCATCACTGTGCAGTTTCAAGCCATGCCCAAACAGGCCTCTGAGCTCTCATTACTGCGCAGTTTCAAACCATGCCCAAACGCGCCTCTGAGTTTCAAGTCATGCCCAAACGCGGCCTCTGAGCTTCAAGTCATGCCCAAACGCGGCCTCTAAGCTTCCATCACTGCACAGTTTTAAGACATGCCTAAACACGGCCTCTAAGCTCTCATCTCTGCACAGTTTCAAACCAAGCCGCCAGCCATGAGCTCAAACGCGGCTTCTAAGCTCCCATCACTCCACTCTAAGATCCTGTCACCACAGCCAACGTCAGTCAAGGCCCAGCAGTTAGCATCGGCCCAAGTCCAAAATCAGATCCATCCTTTATAACAAACTCAATTTGTTCTTTTTAAAACTATCTTGAGTTTTAGAGGATGTTAGAATATATTAATAATATGGTCGTTGGAATATGGGCGTTGGAATATGACCGTTGTAATTGCATATTCCATAGCATATTCTCAACTATATGTTATATAAATAGAGGACTCTTGTAACCTATCAATATACAACATTATATTAATATAGACATTTTAATGGCCATCACTAGACAAAATTTTGCTGAACAGAAATAAGAATGCCACATGACCTACGAAGATGCCCACGCTGCAATGCCAGGTCTTCCTTGAGGGATATGCATGGTGAAAGAATCTGTCGAGTTAAACCAACCAAGCTTGTTCATAAGCAACTTCAGTAGGTCTCCTACTATGCACGAGCCACCAGAGACCATAAAACCGGGCGGAACATAGTAAGTAATTGTCTTCATGTACTGCTTCGGCGGACTTTTGATGTGAGCCTTGCCAAAGGAGAGTAAAAAGATACAAAGCAGAGAGGTCGAAGCCAGCGTTGCAAGCTTGAGGTCTCTGTTGTTGCTTTTACGGAAGAAGAAGCCGTATATGATGGGGGGCAAGAGCCCAAAGATGAGGTAGGATAGAACAGCGGCACTTGCATGGAATACAGAGTGTCCCGTATGCCCCAGAAGCTCTTCATAGCGTGTAACAGTTTCATGTCTCAATGCTCTACGCTGCATATGAAGATGAAGTGTCATTTTCTTAGCGACTGCATCAAAGCTTAAAATCGAGTTCAGAATAAGGGCAAGGACAAAAAGCCCTCCAACCACATTAGTCACTCCCAAGACCAAAACATTCACTGTGACGTGCAGAGTAGAAGATAAACCATATCACAAGAAGAAGAGAATATGAATAGAGATAATTACAGGAGAAGCAAGGCTGAAGAAATTTAGACCGGTGATTGGAAGTTCCCTTAAGACAAAAAAAAAACTCACATGTGGCTGAATCAGCACCAACTGCAGAAGTGACAACACTTAAGCTGGTGATTGATTCGACTAAACCCCCATAAACCATGGCTCTTACTACATCCAATCCGGTAGGCTGAGTACCATCAGCTCCAGCCTCTATTGTAGTGGTGTCAGCCTGCAAAGGCGCTGATTCTTCTACAACAGCATCATTGGTTGGAGGCCTTGTTCCAGAACTCTCTGGCTGAACTCGATTTTCATCTATTTGTATTATAACATCCTTTCCTGAATTTCGCATAAATGAATGGACAAATTAAGATCATATAGACATGATTCCACATATGCTCTTTCTTATATTACTTTTGACTGATCTAAAATTACAGGTCCCGTGGACTCTTGCCTGTGCCTTTGTCTTCGATCGCTGTGTCGATGTTGCGATCCACCGCAATCTCTGGTTTGTTAGGTGAAGTAGAACTTTCATTTGAGTAGTTTGTGGAAGCTTCAGTCCCTCCCCTTGATATTGTTGGATCTAATCTTGATATGGAAAACGTGTGTACAGTAACCGACCAGCCGACCACTGTTCATCCACCGGCCACTATTAGCTTTTCACGTTTTTTGTACAAAAACGTGTGTTTGCAAAGCCTAGTATTTCATTATAAATAGATTAGGAATTCCAATGTATTATGTACCTCAATCAAGCAATAAAACGAAATCAGAAAAAGGGTTTTACCCACCAATCTCCTTGTCTCAAACTTACATTTGGTATCAGAGCAAGGTTAGTGGTGTGTACATACCCAGCCGAGGAGATATAGGCCGAGGTTGCAGCCGACGAGATAGGCGCAGCCAAATCCAGATCCAGCCGCAGCCCAACACCCACACGACCTAGATCCGGTCCACGCAGACCTAGATCCGCCACGAATCCAGCCCCGCTGCTAGTTTCAATCGACACGGAGAAATCCTTCTGGTCCTGCCTCGCCGCTCCAGACGCCGATTGGTCCGCTGCCATTCTCAAGCGTCACCACAGCTCCGTCGCTGCTAGATGCGAACAAATCACCACCAACGGGTTTTGTTTGGTGTTAAGATTTGGTGATATCGACGGGAGGAAGGAGGAGAGTGAGGTAGAGAGGAAGAAGGCGATGTTGTGAAGAAAAGGGGAGTGCGGCAGTGAAGGGGGGAAAAAAAAAGCAAGGGAAAAAACAAAAAAACCTTTTTATACTAGGTCAAAGGGCATTTTCGTAATTACGAAGTCAAGGGGCATTTTCGTAATTACGTGGTCAAGTGGCAGTTTCGTAATTACGAAGTCAAGGGGGGCATTTTCGTAATTACGTGGTCAAGTGGCAGTTTCGTAATTACGAAGTCCAGGGGCATTTTCGTAATTTCGAGGTCAAAGGGCATTTTCGTAATTTAGAGATATTTTTTTTTAAAAAAAAATGTCAATTATTCCCCATCAAGCGTCAAAAGAGAGCGGCGGAATGTCGTTCAATTTTCCGATGCTGAACTCCTCAAATTATACGGTATGGGCAATAAAAATGGAGGCAATCCTAGATGCTCAAGAAGTATGGGAGGCAGTCGAACCAGCGGAAGGAGATGAAGTCAATCCTAGAAAGGATAAGAAGGCGCGTGCCTATATCCTTCAGGCAATTCCCGAAGATGTTCTTCTTCAGATTGCAAAGAAAAAGACGTCGAAAGAAATTTGGGAAAACTTGAAGACGAGGTACCTCGGTGCCGATCGAGTAAAGAAGGCTCGATTGCAGACATTAAAAAGTGAATT
>LIEC01012443.1:0-54734 GCA_001925005.1 Drosera capensis
AAGAAATTGGGAAAAGACTCTTGGAAAGAAGATTCTTATTTATTTTATGGAATTTTCCAGAGAACGATAGAATAGAAATCTAGTTTTTTGATTTGAATTGATATATATACTAAATTACGATTTGATTTATAATTTGATTTATAATCATGTAAAGCAGACGATATTTTAGCCATTTGCATCAAGCTCAAACTTCCTTCTTGCATCCGTGCTCCTCCGGATGTAGACACAGGAAGGGTGCGACCTTACAAAAAAATGGTGCTAAGGTATCATGGACTGACGTTTGCTTGCCTAAGATAGAGGGTGGACTTGGTTTGAGAGATCTCAGAACGTTGAACAAGGCTCAAATGATTAAACATATATGGCTACTTGCCTCGGACGCTCAGTCTCTTTGGGGTTTTTAGACAAAAGCTAACCTAATTCATCGGGTTAACTTTTGGTCTATGAGAACCCCTAAGGTATGTTCTTGGACTTGGAAGAAACTCCTTATGTTGAGACTATTGGTTCAAAACTACACCTTATGGAAGGTTGGTAATGGACAATCTATTTTTCTCTGGTATGATAGATGGTCTTCTGATGGTCCATTACTTGCTAGATCTTCTCATAACTTGATTTATAGTTTGGGGTTTTCTAGAGATGTCTCACTGTCATCTATTATTCATGGCTCTACATGGGATCCTGCTTATGTTTCTCATGCCTTCTTTGATGGGGTTGTTTAGCCTGTAATTCATGAAGGGGTGGATATATGTTGCTAGGAGACTGTTAGGTCTGGAAAGTTAGGCTCTGAGACCAATTGTTATCATAAGGAGTTCGTTATGAAATCATAAGAAGCAATGGAAAAATAATTCCTACGTGAAAGAAAGGTTAAATTATGATATGACAGTGAAAAACTATATGTTGATCCTTCATTCACCTTTGGAGTTGTACGGTGCATATATCTATACAAAGGAGATGTTTCGTAGATTTCAGAAGGAGATTCAAAAAATAAATTAGTACAAGATGCAAGAAATAGGGAAAAGTCAAAGATCCTTTTTGCAAGATCTACGCATTAACAAATATGTTGGATCCCAAAGGGTGAAAAGGACATATTCGGTGATGCCCTCCATAAATAAAGATGTCCTCAAACGTAATTGTTTGATGTGGGAACACTATGGTGTGATATCGAGACATGTTTTGTGTTTTCTTGATAGAAAGGATCGTGTCGAGTTTTCAAAAAACCTGATGCTTTCTCGTTGGATGATAAATTTAAATAGGGATAAAGGTGGGATTGTATATGCAACTCCAGATGATGTACCTTATGAATAATCACATATTATACTGTACAGTCATCTCTGTCGAGTCTTCCAAGGTTTGGTAATACAAGCATCATGCTCGATTTCGAGGGATATAAGTATGCATTTGAATTGGTCGATCTAGAAAAGAAAACGATGATGAAGTTTGTACCTGAGGGATATGACGAGAACGTAATAGATGCCAATGAACAACAATGCGAGGAAGCGGATGACAAGATTGACTCTTTACTTGATCCTATCATTTCTTAAACCAAGGGTCGCAAAAAAGATAAGCGTATGAAGAAACCCATCGTAAAAGGCGTCTACAACAAAAAAGCTTTGTAAGTGTGTCCTTCGCAAAATTTCTACCAATCATGCTAGAAATCATATAAGGTGATGGGTTGTTCTAAACCGTTAGATTATGATCGTTATGATAATGATGATTATAATTATGATGACGAAGAATAAACTTATGATGAATATTAACCAATGTAATATCACTATGTTATCTTTTGTTGAATTCGTTTTTTGCTATCAACGTTTGTAATCGTTCCCTGAACCTTCCTCTAAACCCTATATCCTGAACAAAAAAAAAACCAGATAAAAAAAACTGATAACCATGAAACTCTTACACTAAACCCAAAACCCAAAACCCTGAAAACTAGAATATGTAACAAAAATCCTTTTTTAATGTCATTCATTTCTTTATTAACCGGATGATATTGTTCAAATTCCAACAACACGACACATCATCAAAACTGTAGTTGGAATACAAAGGATCACTTGTTTCTTAGATTCCAAGAAATTTGACACATTGTCCGTGGATTTTATAAATGGATTGTGGTTTTTCAAATTACAAAGGGATTTGCCACATCATCGAAACTTGGATTACAAAGGATCTGTTGTTTCTCTTAGATTCCAAGAAATTTGACACATTCTTAGTTTATTTTACAAATGGATTATGGTTTTCAAATTCCAAAAAAATGTTACCACATTATCAAAACTTGTTGGATTACAAAGGATAAGTTGTTTCTTAGATTCCAAGAATTTGACACATTCAGTTTTTTTACAGCCCGATTGTGGTTTTTAAAAGTCTAACTTAATGTTGTGCAACGGACAAAGGTTTTTCACATTCCTAGAATTTGACGCATCAACCATTTATTTTATAAACGGATTGTGGTTTTTCAAATTCCAAAAGAACTTGCCACATTATCAAAACTTGTTAGATTACAAAGGAACACTTGTTTGTTAGATTCCAAGAATTTGACACATAGTCAGTTTATTTTATAACCTGACTGTGGTTTTTCAAATTCTAACTTAATGTGCAACAGACAAAGGTTTTTCGTGATCCAAGAATTTGACACGTTTAATTTACAAACGGATTGTGATTTTTAAAATTTCAAAAGAAAAGGTAAAGAAATTTACTTCATCCATTTCTATTTTATTCGTATGCATTCAAATATCCACATTAAATAACGGATATAATATTATTTTTTTTACTCCGTTCGTTCAAGAAAGAGCCACACTGTGCATGCTGCTTTTGTGTAAGGTTTGATTTATCTTCTTCCTTATTATGCATGCAATTGACATCTAGCCAACTACTCAAAATGATTTCATCATAGAAATTCACTATCATAAATTAGCCAATGATCTATCAAATGCTATAAATCGTGGACTTTATTTTGGGATCGGACGATGCTTCGATACTATGGGACCAAAACACTCATGTATCTGACGTTATATTGGTCGGGGATGATAGAGGCAAGCTTATCTACATACAATACACATCCTCCATCATCAAATGGATCGAACATTTGAACGATATGCAAATATATTGTATACGAGCATACGGTTTCGACATCTTCACCATACCCGAAGTATTTACAAGCATGGATGATTGTTTGATTTCGACGTTGGTGGAGAGATGGAGACCGACCACCAACCATGGTGATTTTTTCTTGGGTTGCCGATAACAATTCCACCGTTTTGGGATAAGGAAAAGTATGTTCGGTATGTGCTTAAGTATCACTTCGATCTGAAAGGATGTGATCGAGGCGAAATGAAATTTTTTTGGTTGAAGAAGACGTTTGGTTCAGGTTGTCGGAAGGATTGTAGGAGGAGAAGATTTGATTGTATATCAAAGCATATTTGTTGTTTGTAATCAATGTCGTCTTGTTTCCGTCGACGAGAAAGAGCGTTGTCCATCGTAGATACCTAGTGTGTCTAGAGGATGTAACGATGGTGTACAAGTTTGTTTGGAGTGCCGCGGTTGCCACATTCTTATAGCGATCGTCCCTTTTTTTTTTTACATATAATACAGGGAGGTCTTCAAACCATCCTCAAAGACTGGACTCAGGATCAAGTGTTGAATTCCTTTGATTGGTTTCAAAAAATAAAAAATAAAAAAATTGGACGGTCTATTTCTTTATAATTCGAATGTCATAATTTTATTTTATTTTCTTTTTTTATTGCATCGGTTTTCTTTAAATCCGGAGTTTATAAATTCCAAAAAACGAAAATTCCAAATGTAATAGAGGGTTTAATGGTAATTTTTCATCCGGTTAATTATAAATCGAACTAAAGATTAAAAAAATGAACGTGATATGCTTTTTTAAAATCACAGCCGTTCAATTGCCACATGGATGGGTGTGAACATTTCATGCAGCATTGGTTGTTTATTACAAAATATAGAATGACTGTTGCAATTTTAATTTTTAATATTTAAATCTTTTTTTAAAAGTCTTGATTTTTAAAAGATTGAGAGAGGTGCTTGAGACATGTTGGTCATAATAACTGCAGCCCCTTATTCCTTATTTCTGAAATCAGATTCGGCTTCTCATTCCGCGTGGAGTAACATCGTCGTCAATGGTGATTTTGTGTGGCGCGTTTTTGGTGTCCGACCGTCCCGCTTCTTCATCAATTTGTTTTGTTCTTTATTTATTTAATTTTTTTTTGGTTTTTTTTTCCGCAACAGCGTCATTTCAATTTTGACTGTAGCTTATGAACGGTTGTCAGTGCAGCCCCACTGTACCGTCTATATATATATATTAACACTCATTCTCACACAACCTTAACTGATATCATGTTGGAAACAAGTGAGTGGTGAATTTCATGCACATTCATCGAGTTTCGTTTACATAAAAATACAAGATTGAAGGAGCTATTTTCTACAACTAATGATACTACCTAAATCAAAGTATACACAGAAAGAAAACTTACCCTATACAAAGGATTACATGAAGTACACATAATAATTGACTTGCCTATATACATGATAATCAATTAATAACAATCCTAATATAATAGGATCTTCCTTATTCACGAATTTTATCGTTGACACGTTGTCCTAGATGTTGGAGTTTTGAAACATTTATAGAGTTATTTCATCAAAATATATGATCTTGAATGTTTTAAAACTAGGCATAAAGTTTCGAATCTTATCTATATATTTACATATATTTTCAAAATATATATAAGACATTGAAGATGTGGAGAAATCGATGTTTTGATCCAACTGAATCCCCTAAAGTTGTATTTTGGAGTTTGGAGCGAATATACACAAAATGGATGTTTAGAGATTATGGTCGCAACATACGTTACATTATAGACCATAATCTTTCATGAGAGAAATGAGAAGGAATGTGCAATAAAGAATTTTGACCATAATGAACATTATACCCGAAGGTGTTGCTTATAGGGACTACCAGTGTAATCGGCCATGTATAGAAATTATGATTTCTACGAGATGTACATCACGGTTATAATGAGCATTACCTTCTTGGTGTAATCTTTTCTGTAATGAAAATGCAATCTTTATACTTACAGTTACACATTGATGTCAATGGTCTCCCACTCATTATTGTACAATTTGCTTTAGTATTCAGCTCCTAAATGATGGTTGTGAGGGTTACAAATGTGTTTTCATCTTCCACATCTTCATTGGTATTTTAAAAAATGGATTGATGATTAGAATGGTGATACACACAAAACACATAACCCACCAATGTTGGAGAACACAAAAATACTTCTCTAATTAAAAGAGTGGATCAAGGCTTGGTGCTTCCTATGATTATTGTTGAATTCTTGGAGGTCGTTCGACTTGAGCTCCTTGCATCGGATAGAGTCCGAATAACACCTTAAATGACGGTGTGCTTGTTCGTTGTGATCCGATCCTTTGATGATCTATGTTTGTGTGCAAGTTCCTTACGTCTCTATTTCTAGTGTTTCACCAACACTACAGATACGCTCATACGGCATAATAAAAAAGGATATATAATATCGACAACTAAATGGCATAACAAACACATGTGATTCTTGTGTTGGTAGTAGACATCTCCGATAGTAAAAAGGCCTTTTTGAATCGAAGCCAACGTTATCAAATGGGATGGGACACTTTATTTAGATCTTGTGGGCACAAGATTTATAAATTGCTGAGTTGGTATGCTGAAATGAAGTGCCGCGAGCTAAGGTTTGCGTTATTATTGCCCTTATTGATTACAAGGAATTATGATCACATATTATGATAATAAACGTGTTAAGTCCATACTTGTTAATGATAATTCCATATGTGGGATAATTGTTGAGAACATATGCGCATATACCCGTATGTTACACATTTTATGTCAAAAGGAAAACACCAAAACGGACTCGAACACAAATAGATGGGTCATACATCACACGTTGACCAGCTATGGCACAACCCCAATAGTCCCAAATCTTTGCCCATTTAAAACAGGGCAAACAATTTACGTGTGAATTAAAGTCACACGGAGAGATAAACTTTCGCCCACTTCAAATTTGTAGCACAATCAGTTCCCAGCACATCAGGCAACCTTGTGGGCATCTTTCTATTCAGACTATTCTCCCATTTCTTGCACTCAAAGCTCCAAATTCCAAAACAGAAGCAGAAAAGCAGAGCATAGAATCATCATATACATAACAGAGGAGAGTAAACAGATACTGATTTCTGAGCTTTTGGATTTTTTGGATTCGAGAAAATATAGAGAAATGGCTAGCGTCGGTGCTCTCACAGTGCAACCATTGAAGATGAGAACCACACTGGGATTTCATCAAAGACGTCGGAGTTCTGTGTGTGTTAGTCGAGACATGCCGAGGAAGAAACAAGCTCTTGTTCCTGTAAGTTCACATATCCTTTATGCAATGATTTCACCGAAATTTTTGAAAATTTGGAAATGCGGTTCTCTCTGTGTGAAATAATACTAGGGTGGTTTGAATTATTTTTTTGGGAACAGTCTGGCTGTTGTCTAACGCCATCCCCAGACCAGCAGACCCCATTTTGGAGTCTTTGACGCGAGCATCTGGGTTGGTGTCATAAAATAGGGTATCGCCCTCTGTATGTGACAAGAGCACCCCTGGGTTGATGTTATTATTTGAATATAATCCAAAAGTCACATTTTTTTATTTTTTATTTTTTGATTTGGTTACTTTGATCGATGTGATCAGGTAATGAGGCTGTTTGGGCCAGCGATCTTCGAGGCGTCGAAGCTGAAGGTGTTGTTTGTGGGGGTGGATGGACAGAAACATCCCAGGAAGTTGCCGAGGACGTATACATTGACCCACAGTGATGTTACCTCTATGCTCACATTGGCTATCTCAGAGACTATCAACAACTCACAGGTACCTGAATCTGATTTGAGTGATTCGACCGAGCAGGGTTATCACAGTCGAAAATGATAATGTCCATTTTGGTGCATGGGTTTTCGTTGATAATCATGCTGGGATATCTAGGTTTTATTCATAACCACTGATGAAGAGAGACTAGTGGATCTGAGTTTGACATGGATGTGTTTCAGCTATTGCATTGCTGTGTTTCTTGACTGGAATTTTTGTGTCATAGAATCTTACAAAAAGACGAAAACCAAAGAGAGGTTTATTAGGTATTTTTGTAGACTGTGTTATGAATAAAATTTTATACGATGGAAGTGTCTAGGGGAAGGTTGCCCCTAATGTGCAGCCTGATCTCCGTATATGAATAAGAATGTGTTACGAATTTTTTTCGAGGTATGTTGTGTGTACATAGAAACTTGACGGAAGTGTCTGATTTATTACGTAAAAACTCATTCTCTAATTTTATATTTTGATTGTGAATCTAACTTCGAACCCAATTTTGGTGCCGAATTGTAGTTTAGGTGAATATAACTTCAACACTTCAATTCAGTTCTATCAGACTAAGTTGTGATCAATTTCCTGCCGCTGTTTTCTTCCATAAACGCTTGAATGAGATGAAGTGTTTGGTGATGACCTATTAAGGGGATTGCATTTTCGTGCGTCTTTTACACATCAAACATGGAAATAAACAAAAGAATATAGAGATTCTGATAATTCTGTTGAGCAAAGAGTAAAATGTTGATGTTTCAGTTGCAAGGGTGGTACAACAAATTACAGAGAGATGAAGTTGTAGGAGAGTGGAAGAAAGTGAAAGGGAAGATGTCTCTCCATGTGCATTGTCACATAAGCGGAGGCCATTTCTTGCTAGACTTGATTGCCAAGTTCAGATACTATATCTTCTGCAAGGAGCTCCCTGTCGTAAGTAATTCCTCTTCCTCTCATCCGTTTCTCGAATCTCGTATCGAGTCATTGAAATGAGCCACTTCAAAGTTTTTCCGCCTAATCTAGGAGACTAAAAAGAAGAAAGAATCTGATAATGAAGACTAACTTGAATTGTACAGGTGCTGAAGGCTTTTATCCATGGAGACCATTATTTGTTCAACAACTACCCTGAACTACAGGATGCAATGGTGTGGGTTTACTTCCACTCAAACCTCGAAGAATACAACAAAGTCGAGTGCTGGGGTGCCCTTCGTGATGCAGCAGGCCCAGCTCATCAGGCTATCAACGAGCCAGGGTCTCAAGAGGATCAAGATAACATTTTCGTACCACATAACATCAATATGCCAGAGCAATGCAAGCAAGTCTGCACATGCTGCTTTCCCTCAATGAGCTCAAGACCACGTCAAGAAGGTTGATGCTGGGACCCGACACGGCTTACAGCTACAGAGTTGATCTGGCCTGTTGCTTGTGATAAATTGAGATCAGCAATCTTTATCCTGGTGCTGTCATACGCGTACAGAAAGCACAACCTCGCGTAAATGCAGTGGTTTTTAGCGTCTAGCAAGGGATGGCTGAATCATCAAGAACAACATGGTCTTTCTAGCTTGCTCTCTGAAAACATGCAACATTAAGTTCTAAAACTCGATGAAGGCCATAAGTGGGTAGCACTTATAGGGTGTGTGTTCTGTCAGATTGATGTCTTCATGATGGCGTGCAGGTTCGGTGCCTACTGTTGAGTCTTAGAGCCATACGTGTGATAGCGACTAACAAATTGCAAATGTGTAATCAACATGTCTTGATAATCTTTCACCTCAGACTTTGATGCAAAGAGCTGTAGATCTCTTCCTCAGACTTCTTGTTCGTATGTGATGATTATAATGGAAACGATCTCACAGCTATATAAACAGTCTTTTGATGCCATAATGGCAGTATAAATATTGGATATTTTCTTCACATGCATAAGATACAACTCATTGAGCTTTGAAGCATTTACAAAAAAACACGAAACCTTCTTGATGAGTTGATCCAACCTTACGAACATGAAATTTACTTGTTATTCTGCAATGATAGTGCCCAAATGCTAATCTTTTTCTACAAATGAACAATAAGTTAGATCTCAAATTGTTCTCAATCCCTAGTTTTCAATTTCGTCTTGAGACAGTAGATGCCAGGGAGCTCGACTCCTTTTCAACTATTCTATTTTCAACAATAACTAGTAGACATGTCTTGCATTTTCGTTCTAGATACACTGCAAAAGTATGAATGATCTCACAATTAATCAACATAAACTTATCATAAAGAAGCAGGGGCCCTAAGATGATGCTCGAGTGTGGGCCATGTCCGAGCCTCAGAGCCCCACATGACCCGCCATGGAAACCTGAAGCGCCTTCCTCAGCATATCCTCCATCTTCTCCCTTTTCTTCACCCTCGCAACCATTGCTACCACCAGCAACCCCAATAGTCCTGCTGCTAGCATCGCCCCGATCACACTCCCTACCGCCACCTTCCACCCCTTCTCCCTCTTCATCTCCACCTGCACTGCCGGCACCTCGACTTTCACCACAAGCCCATAATGCCCTCCCTTTCTCACCCCGCTCACGTACTCCCCTGCCATACCTAAATAATAGGTAAGAAACACGTATTATTAAAAGACAAACATTGTATAAAAATGTTGTAATGACTTGAATCCCAAAAAAATGACCAAAAGTCCATGAAGTAAGGCTCGGATCGCGAGTCTGAACTCACGAAATGGACGAAACAAAAGATCAAATCGTTCATGTGGCCAGCTTGTAACGATTTCTTGCCTACGAGGAGGAACCTCATAAGGCGTGGTCTGCTGAGTAGCGATGGATGAATGTCCGCTTTGTGAGGGAGGCCAGGAGATTGTGATGCATCCGCTTGGTGATTGTTTTTATGGATGAAGGGTTTGGGGTCAGCATGCTCCTCAGTTGCAGTTGCCGGATGAGTTCGACAAACTTTGAACAGTGGTTCTTCCAGGTCCTAGGTAGTCACGAAGAAGAATCAGGATCTACATGGGCCACAGTAATATACAACATATGGCATAATAGAAATGCCGCTATCGATGGCAGTGAAGTCATGCCAGCCTCGATAGTATTCAAACTGTCCTGAAACATCCTTGAGGAGTTCCAGCGAGCTGGTGAATCAATTAGAAGAGAAGCATATATTCGTCGCCCTGCCATCACCAAGAAATAGTCTCTTCCTCCCCCTGGACGTCTGAAAATCAACGTCGATGCAAGTACAAGGACGATGGGTGTCATAAGCTTGGGCGCTATAATAAGAGACCATACTGGTAACATGATCGCAGCTGTGGGTAGAAATATAAACATGGATTTAGCCCCAATGGTGGGCGAAGCCTTAGCAATCCAACTTGGCCTGGAATCAGCCCAAGTTTTTGAGTGTGGATCGAATTCTGATCGAATCGGATTGTCTTCCATTCTTATTGATCGAGACTGGAGCTAGTGAACGATAGCTACAAGGAGATGTTATAAATGACTGTTGAGCCCTGTTTCGTGAGTTTGCAGAAGTTAGTCGCTCTTGGGTCCATGAGATGGCGTGTCATGCTTTCGAATGCTACTGTATTGGGTCTTGGGGGTCTGTTCCTCCGGACCGTATTAGTCATGCTTGTAATATGGATTTGGAGCAATAATATTTCACCCAAATGAGCACCGTTTAAAAGAAAAAGAAAAAAAATGAAAAAACAATTGTTTTATATTTGACAAAAAGATTATTATGAAGATGATACATTTTATGATAAGATAAATTAGATATGCACATATCATGGAGGTTATCACTCATCAGACTCTATCTGTGTACCAAATCTTTCTTTTACTATGCGAAATAACACAACAACCCAATTTTAGATAGTGAAATCTTCTCTACCAGTCACTGAATTACACAGACAAGCTGGTCATAAAAGTTTATCATTTTACTTCAAAAATAGGGCTCCGAGAATCACATAGCAACAGAAACCCTAAATGGCGAATTCGACGGGGATCGTCCCCAAAATCACGGCCGAAGACGTGATATCGAAGCTCAAAGACGATGGCGATTTCGACAAGCTTCGTCTCAAGATCGTTCGCAAGCTCAAAGACAACGTAATTCCTCTTTAAAACATGTCTTTCTCCGATTATGTTGAAGTATCTATTTTGATTATGTTGGATACAATCCGATTAGGAATTATTCTATGTAATGGACTGTTGTTTGTCGTGATTGTGCTTTGACTGTCGTCCTTTTATACGATTTGAGGATTTGATGTAGTGACATTGGTTTTTCTTTCTTTGCTGTTGCTGGTTTCCTTTCATATTTGATAGTCGTATACGTATCTGTTGTTGCTGGTTTGATTGTGGTCCTTTTGTTCAACATCAAGTTTGCTGTGGAGTTTGATTACTACAATGTGACAGACAAAGCTAGTAGTGAGACTCTCATGGACTAATTCGCCATGGGTCCACGTGTTCTAATGATACATCCTCTGAACTTAACAGTCTCAAGGAGAGTTTTGGGTGGGAGAGTGATGCTAAAGTAGAAACCTAAGCGTCACTTCTAAACCCAATTGGCTATATGAAGAGTGGCTCATGAACTATACATATTAGTGCGCCCTCTCAGTTGTGGCATTGTTTTTGGTCCTACGGACACTTTGAACGAGTGGCATGAGTTACATGTGGCAGCTACGGCTAGTCCAACATGTGTGGGATACCATGTAGGAATCCGAGTTTCACTCTTAAAATCAATTGGGTATACGAGGAGTGGTGAGGTTTTTATACAGCCGGTTATCTTTACCGTCGGTGTCGTTTTTGTACAGTCAGTACAGTCAGTGTTTTTTCGAATCCTTACATAATTCTAGAAGCAATTATGTAAGGATTCGAAGTACACAGTTGAAATGCCATCAAACTCCTATCCAGCTAGATCTTGTACACCAGCAGAGAAGTGAGCCGTTGTCTTTTGATGGCCAGCTTCGTTTTACCCGTGGGAACACGATGAATCTAACATAACCAATCATCCCAGCTTCTCTTCCACCCAACCTGCTTCAAAGTAGGCATAGTCACCTTCAAGATCTCCTGCACATAACCACAACTGAAAAAAGAAGTGCACCTTACCTTACCTCACCTTTCTAGCTTGCACAGCGCACACACATCATCATATACCAGCCCCTTATCAATCAACCATGCTATAACTCTTAGTGCATTTCTCGCACAAAGTCAATCAATGAAAGATTCTCTTGGCCTACAATGTGAATTCCATATGACTCCAGACCAATTCTGAGTTCACCTTTGGCTTTGAAGCGGAAAGGGATTTATACCCTTCTTTCACTGAGTATATCTGATAAAAAACAAAGGAATGTTGAATGGCCAGGTCCCTCAGCTTCAGAATAGTCATCCATAGCCGGTGGGGGCTTGTCTTCGAGCTTCTACATTCAATTTGCTCTTACCCTAAAGGTAAAAAGCATTTATCCATCTACACCATGATCTCTCCTTTTCAAACTCAATCACCCATAGATGCTTGCATTACAGTGCGTAATTCCAAGCTTTCAGCTGTTTTATACCAAGTCCGCTATTCTTCACTCGCTGCCACACATCAGTCCAGGCAACTTTGGCTTTATGGGAATTCATAGCAAAGCCAGGCCACAAGACTGCCCTGCAGAACTTCTGAACTTCTTTTATCACACCACCAGGGATCCTCAAAACTTTAGCCCAGTATATATATGTATGGACTGAAGTACAGATTTGATGTGTTACAGCCTCCTTGCATAAGATAGGCATCTAGTAGTCCAGCTATGTAGCCTGGAAGTCATTTTATCAACCAGAGCTTGATAATGATATATATGAAGCTTCTGAGGGGCCATAGGAACCCCTAAATACATCACAGGAAAATTCCAAGCTCTATTTCAAGAGTTGCAGACAGCATCAGCATTTACACCCCCTGCATAGAGCTTACTCTTACATAAATTGACCACCTAGCCAGATGCTGCTGACAAATGAAGGAGCTGGTTCTTGATGTTCATTAAGGAAGAATAATAAGCTTTGCACGACAGTATAAAGTCATCAGCAAAACGAAGACTTACAAGCTTCGCCCTTTTACATCTTGGATGAAAAATAGTGTCTTTATTTTAACACATACAAGCAAGGGATCTGGTTAATTAGTCCGTGACTATCACAAATATATAAGGTGAAATAGGGTGCCCTGTCAAAGTCCCCTTTCGCCCTTAAAAAATCCATGGAAAGACCCATTGATGTTGATGGTGAAATACACAGATTTCATACAACACATAATCCAAGAGATGAATTTTTCAGGAAATTGCAGAGCAAATAGCAAATCTTTGACAAAATCCCAGTTGACAGTATTAAAGGCCTTCCTTATATCCACCTTCACCAAGCACTAGGGCTTATGCCATTTCTTTCTTTTGGCAAAGAAGGATATTATCAAACACGGATCTCCCATGAATAAAGGCACTCTGATTATCAACAATCAGAGAAGGCAATACAACACATAGCCTATTTATTAAATAACATTTTAGTTATCAGCTTATGAACCACAGTGCAACACAAGATAAGCCTAAAATCACTCACTTTTGCTGGATTTTTTCCCTTAGGAGCAAGGTGAATCACTGATGTAGCTGCGTCTTTATAGAAGAAGCCCAGAACAGCGGTTGTAACATCTTTACCTGTTATTTCCCATTTATCCTTGAAAAAGCTGCTGTATATCCATCAACATTAGGTGCCTTAAGAGCTATCAATGTCAAGAAGGGCCTCTTTCACATCATTCGCAGTAAAGGGCTCTAATAACTTATGCTGTTGCTGTGTGTCTTTCTTAAGCTCCACTATTGGTTACTCTAAAGCTAGCAATCCTTTAATGATATATTCTCATTTGTCCATCGGGGAACTTATGTTAAGTTCCTTATCAGAAGTTTTTTTTTTTTTTTTGTATTTTGCTTCCAGCAAACTCTATTATATATGTATATATAGTGTAATCTATATGCAGGCTTACTTTTAACATTAAACTTCGTGTAATGTAGTTTCAAAAGTGGAGCACATTGTAAATAAAACTTCTTAAAAGGGATTTTTTTTTTCTTACTTTTGCATTGCCCATATATATTTTCCTATCTTGTAGTAGAAAGGAAGAAAAATTGTTCATTCTCAAGCCGGAATACAGAATGCTTCATGTTTATGATAGAACTTAGAAAGTTGCCAGAATATAGCATTAGCCTCTCAGAGTGTGTGTACTGTATGTATGTTGTATCTTGTTCTGGCCTTCATTGTTGGTGTATTCTATGGTTTATTGAATGAGGTTTGCTTTCGGGATGATTGTCTTTGGCAGGTGGATCTTCGCAGCAATATTATATCAATGATAAGGCCATCAGCCGCACTTAATCAGCCTGGTGCCGAAAATATGAAACATGCTCTGTTATGTGATGCTGTGCACGAGGAAATCCGGTAGGTTTTGTACTTCTTATGGTCTTGGCTCAAATATTTCAATTTTGGTTTATTTTGTGGTTGTGGTGTATATGTTTATTGTCCTCTTTGCATACCATTCTATCAAGTCTTGGCTTATAGCTGTGAATTTTGAGCGTGTACTTTACGCTTTGCATGCTATAGAAGCAAACCCATCCCTAAGCCTCTCAGTAATATATATGAAAGACTTTTCTATTTAGTGTTTGGAATTTTGCATCTTCTGCTAATCGTGGATGCAAATACACAATTCATTTGGGTTAGCAAATATTTGCATGTGCACAAGATAACATGTAGAATTCTAGTACTATATGCTAGTGTTGATCACTGCTGCTGGAAACATTCTTCTCAGTCTTCATATAATAAATATTAGAGTCTTGAAGCTTGTTGTATTCATGGTGCTGTTATGCCATCTTGCTTTCAAGCTCCGTAATAGCAAGTTCTCGTATGAAACTGCCTGTTTAGTCAGTTTCTGATGCTTAATTTCTGCCTTACTGATCTTTAGGGAAATTGTGATGAAGCAGATTTCTGACGGTCTGTGGGAAATAATCAGATCACAGGACGGACTGAAAACTGAAATAACAGATACAGTGCATACAGTGTATGATAAATTGATAAACCCGCAGGCAAGAAAAGAAGCTGAATCAGCAATGCTGTCAGGCCAAGTTCCCAACCATAGAGGACCTGCACTTAATGGCTCAATGGAAGTATCCCCTGAAACGGGTGGGTCTTTGCCTGGTGTAAATCCTAATGGGCCAACACCTTATGGGCCATTTCATGAAACTCATCCTCCACAGGAAGTGTTCGACACTGAGGATGGTGACCCTAGTGTTCCTCCTGGTTTTTCTGCACTTGCAGAAGACAGGTTATCTGATTGTGGCAATGAGGATCCTGATGTACCTCCTGGATTCGGTTGAGCTATCTTTATTTGTGTCTCAGGATAAAATTAGACGTTGGAGTCATGCATATCTCCTTGTAGAGGTTAGTTTTACTTTCACTTTTCTGTTGTTTTAAATACAATCTTCTTTGTCATATGTTTCTCTCATTGTTGTCTATTGTGGATACTGTCTTTTGCTGATAAGCTCTGAATGTATGTTTGGAATTTTTCGATATGCTCTTTGACTCAGGTTTGCAATGCACAAAGAATATTGAAAAATGGTAAGATGTTAAATTGATTCGTATGAAAGGTATAGCTTTCAGGACCAATTTGTTGGATTGACTTGTTACAAACATGTTACCATAGTTGACTGAACTAACTTTTATTGTATCAAAAACCTAATTTGATAATGCTTGAACCTGTGAAATTCTAGAAAAGTTCAGCCTTGCATTCATTTTATTTGAGTATAGTCCCTATTTTGTCTTTGTTTGTTGAAGTAGTATTAGATTGTCCTTTTGTTCGTTCGATATTTTCATTATTTTCAACCACTGATATTGTTTTCCGGGTCTCAACTTTATTGCGAATATAGACCTATCTGAGTCAGTATTATACAACACTAGACTTTATCTATATGATAATTTGTACTAATCAATGTTGATTTTTTTTTACTATTTATATGATATTATTTTCATAGATTAACCAACTTACATTGTCATATTGTATGTGTATTATCAAATTTAGAGTATTGAGCAAAGTTTTCTCAAGTTCAAAATTATAAAATCAACTTTGGCTCAAGGCTTAAATTATTTTTTTAGAAGAAAAAATTTGCTTTGCTTTATTAAGTTGTAAATATATTTGTGAAAGAAATTGAGAAGGTTCTTTTTACATTTGTGAAAGAGTTTGAGAAGTTTTTTGTGATGTTTTTTTTTTTCTTTTTTTAAATTTAAGCACTATCACCATTAAAATGAGAAAGTAAAATGAAAATGTTGAATGTTGAAGATCATTTGATAAGGACCAACAAGCAAGAAGCATACATTTGCAATGTATATATTAGACTTTATCTGTATAATATTTTGTGCTCTTTTTATTATTTATATGATATTATTTTCATGTATTAATAATTGGTGAACTTATATTATCATATTTATGGAGTTGAAATCACATTATTTAGTTTTATGGCTCATGATTTCAACTGGTGAGAAAATCTTTGTTTGTTAATCTATTCTGTTAACGTTCAAATTTAAAGTTTCGAATAAAATTTTCTTAAATTCAGACTTATAAAATCGATTTTGGCTTGAGACTTAAATCATTTTATTTAATTACCTATGAGTTAGATTTTTAAATTTTTTGTAATGATCTCTCAAAGTGCCCTTTCGTTAAGAAGTAACCAAATATTTAATCATCCATAGTTAAAACCCTAATCAATCTCCATAACTTGCTGTCATCTCTTCTCCCTCCATCATAAATCATTCTCCCACCATCGTCATCGCTTCCGTCACCCAGCGACGCCTTGTAACCGCCATCATCACCCCACACCTTTGCTAAAGAGGTATTTTCGGTTAGATGATCAATAATCCTCTATGCTTCCCCCTTTTGACAAATGAATGGTGCCCTCTTTTATAGATGGAATTCAGCAATCCAACACATCAGCATGGATGTCAGCAAATCCGACAAATCCTCTTAATCAATCTTGACCATTAGAAAATCCGGCTGCTTTCAGTGGAAATAGACACGTTTTGGTGCTTTTGGTGGAAAGAGAATCGCAAAATCCGGTCTGAATAAATGTAGAAATCCAAAACCATGCGAGCTTTGTTGCTCAAAGGGAGGAAGGGAGAATTGCTGCAGGATTTGGGGTTTCTAACCTAGAAATTGGACAATAAATGGTGCTAGTAGTCATTTTGGGCCTCCAGCCTGTTTTCCGTGGGCTTGTTCCAAAGCATGAAAGTTGTAGATCTTGATCTTATCTTTCCGTGGTCACTTGAATCACTCCAATCGGAGCTTTGTAGCCAAAGGTATGGCCAAAATCCCATGAGATGTAGAATTTACAATTTCTATCGAATTTGATTCTAAAATGTAAAAATAACCATATTCAACATATTTTTCATCCGATTATTCAAAAAATGATAAGTAAAAGAAGATTAAATTCACGTAAAAATGACCTCGATCATTGTTACTGTATTGGTAAGATGTAATATCAATATGCACCTAATAGCAAATGCTTTTATCCACTAAATCACTATGTCATTGGTGTGACTTTCGTGTTAGTGCACATCTACTCTGGCCAAGGATGCATTGTACAAACTTCCTTCATTGGCATTTTCAGAAATCTTGATTAGGAAGTAGCTCAGGACGCCATCCTCATTAATGTTACTATCACTTAGTTTCGGCGTGAATCAAGGTTTATGGACCTTATGTCCTAAAAGGGATGTGATATGTTCTAATGTTGTTGGATTTGGCATCTTTTCGTAGCAATCTGTTAGCCTTGAAGTGTACTAGTCATCTGTTACACTAGTTTACATGCTGTTAGAGCCTGTTACAGAATATATCCAGTAGCAGCTGTATCCAACTTCCAAAGACCCTTGTGAAAGAGTTTGCTGCTCTTCTTTATAGGCAAAATCTTGGCTTTTATAGTGTTACCTTAAATTCGTTCCCTTTAACAGAGATCAAGTATCTTTTCATTCCTAATATTATTGTTAACATTAGTCATTTTTGCATATTTGAGGATGCCGTTCAGCCTTGTACAACGGCTTCCCTTTTCACTGCTGTCAGGGTATGGCATTTTGGGTGTTTGGAACCTTTGTCACCGTGATCCCGAATTAGCTCTGCGGGGCAGTGCTCCAGAGACATCTAACACAAACGTAGCTTGCAAGGATTGCCTTGTAAGTTGTGCCCCCCTAATGTTCGGCGTTATTGTTATGTGTTTGCAATAGTTGGAAAACAGCTTAAATGCTGATGATATAGGGATTTTATTTAGGAATTATGAATTTTTTACACTGCTCAAAACAAAGATGTAGGTCATTCAAGGCTTCTGGCGATAGTTTAGATGCCATCAACATCAGAATTCTCCGTGATGTAGAACATGTGATGGTTAACTATTACTTCAGTCGTCCGATTAGGACTGTTTTATCGGTTATAATATCAAAGGCCATTCCAATATTATAAATGTTTGCCACAATCTTGACTCTTATCATAAAATGTTTGGTTCTTGTCACTCGTCTTTGCCATGCTGGATGAACTTCTTTGCAAGTGTTTTGCTTTGCTGTGTGCTGCTTGTATAGCCCTGAAAAGCAAAGTAATTAAATCAATGTATAAAAGCTTGGGAGAACATAAACGTCTGTTGCTTGAGTTGCAGTACAGTTTGTCACATTCGTGCCAGGATGTATAGGATTTGTTCCAAAAATTTCCAGTTTCTAGGGTGCTTAAGGCAACCGGAAAGGGATTGTGCATCGATGATGATGACATAATAGGGGATGATGATCGTAGTTCGAAAGTTGTTTCCTGATTGGTTCATACTAGTATAATAATACTTCAAAACCAGGGAGACAAAGGAAAAAGGATTATTGATTTGTTCGTTATCTGGCTGTCGTACTAAATTAAAAACCTACGCTCATTGATTTGTTCATTATCTGGCTGTCGTACTAAATTAAAGACCTACGCTCGATGAGCGTAGGTTTGCTAGATAAGGATATCAATGATGCCCCATTTTGACTGGTGTAGATCTAATTAGTTACCAACATGATGCCTTTGGAAGACAAGTTGGCACAAGATCGAGGACAACCTATCTACGTCGAAAGGAAAAATTAGAGCTTTATTGCCATATAGTAGGAACTTCGGTATGAAGTTGCCCATCGACGCTCCAAGGAGCCGCATCACCATGGCAATACATCTCGTGGAAAATTACTTGGAATTGATGGAATCAATTCATCGACGTTAGAACATTAAGCTGATAGTATATCTCGTGGTAATACATCTGCGCTGCCCATTGACCAGACAAGGAAAATTGCTCATGCAATATCAAACCCTCCTCAACAGAATTCGATTAGAAAGATCAAAGCTTAGATGGAGGGATTGAGGCGAGATTCTGAATTGGAGCTCAATGGCGTAATGGGTGTACCAGAATTGGGGCTCAATTGATGCTCAATTGAATCAGCCAATTAGGTATGGGTTTGGTTCAATATTTGCATGTTAGCGGTAGTTTCGTCCAATGAATGCAAGGAAACCAGTCGAAGGGGTGAAAGGGGCCATTTAGGTCAAACATCTGTTAATTTGGATGAAAAACTTGGTCGTTATAATATAATATAATATATATGGATAAATGTGAATAATGGGATAAACAAGAATAATATTGTGTATTCATAAATGATGAAATCGATGACGTGAATTGTTATGCGAGTTTTTACTTCGTTGTAAAGTATTTATTGTATCGGTACGTTCTTCATTATGAAATAACTTCTTAAGATTCTGTTGTATTTCAGAATAACTTTTGAATAGAAAAACAGTATTTCTTCTGATTTTCTCTCGTCCCAAATCACATCTTTCATAACATGTTATCAAAACACGAATACTCTAATCATCCAACTGAGTGAAGGTAATCAAATAATTCCCGTCCTCCCAAAATATATCGAATCATTAATTACAGTTACAATTTAAATTGAGTACTGCTGAGGCGGTGTAATGATGTTCAAGAGGAAGTCTGGTTCATTTCAGGTTTTCATGGTTTTTCATCTACATGAAATCACATGTGGATTCATGAATCAACTTCAGCCTGATTGTGAATTGGCTTCTTTTACTTTGCAAATTCTTGAGAACTTGGTTTTGATATAGAACCTGGTGGGTACTAGAGCAACTATAAGCTACTTTTGTGTTTTCATGATAAAATCAAAACTGTTTTGGTTTTCACTTAAATCCAATCTTACTGTTTGACTAGATAATGTAACCGAGTTTACTTCACGATCATTCAATGAGTATTGTGTTATAACAGGGATTAATGTTTAATACCCTATGCTTCTTATGCACGCACAAAATGAATTGCCCGAGTCTTTCATTAAAAGACTCCAATGAATAGCAAGACTTGTGCTGCTTAAAACAAAGTTGCCAATGAGCGTTTTGGGATATGCTATATTGCATCCTGCACCGCTGATCAAAATAAGACCTTCTGCACAACATCAGTTAGTGTATGGTTATGATCCTGATATTTTCTATTTAAGAATTTTTGGTTTTGCAGTTTATGTTCCTATTGCACCCCCACAAAGGATCAAAATGGGTCCACAACGAAGGCTCGAAAAATATATGGCATATGACTCATCTATTATTAGGTAGCTCGAACCCCAAATGGACGACTTGTTCATTACGAGATTTTTTTATTGTCATTTTGATAAAACAGTCTTCCCTGCATTAGGGGGGAGAGAATAAAGACAAAGCAAAAAATTTGTCCAAAGATTAAGAGGATTTCACTTGGAGGATTTCAACATTATTATACCTCAATTCTCGCATAAGTAAAACTGAATTTGAAGTTCAGAAGATCCTTGACATGCAAAGAATTGCGAATCAAGTGGCTGATGCATTTCTTGATGCAAAAAGGGTTATAAAGTCTCATATACCTGCTGTAAATGTCCCAGTAAGGATTGAGATTCCAAAAGATAGATCTATAGTTAAACCTATAGAAGAGTGTCAAGTATGCCAAAAGCGTGAAAGACATTGGTGCAAAGGACACAGTCTCTAGGAAAAGAAGGAGAAAACTATGCTTCTAAAGGAGAGTGTCCAACCTCTAAAGGAGGTTGATGAATCCCCTAATGTGGCTAGTCAAAATGATGCATCTTCTCGGGAACAAGCCCTTGAGAACAAACAAATCTCGATATGTTACGCTTCTAAAGATAAAGTATGGTATCGAGATCAAATTGAAATTAGTGATGCATTTATCTATCATGTGACTCATGATGTTGAGCTCAGCTCCAACGAGAATTTCGAGCCTCGAAATATGGATGAGTATAGATAAAGAAGTGATTTGTCAAAATGGAAAGAAGCGATCCATTAAACCTGTCGGTTACAAATGTGTGTTCTTGTGCAAACGCAATGAGAAAAACTAAAGTGTGAGATACAAAACACGACTTATTGTCCAAGGGTTCTCACAAACACCTGGAGTCAATTATGAACAAACGTATTCTCATGTACGCTTTGCTTCTTGATTAGTATGACAGCAAAAGAAGGCTTAGGTATGTATCTCATGGACGTTGTTATGGCATATCTTTATGGCTCATTAGATGTCGATATTCATATGAAAATCCCGGGATTTTCCATTAGTTGGCCATTCAAGTGGGGAAGTCTATAGCGGACATTCCGTTAGTGACAAGCCAGCAGTACAGCTTCGGATAATTTAGCTTTTATTCCTTATTTTTAAATTATATTTCTAATATTTTTCGTATGACTAATATATTAATAATTTCTAATGTATTATTCATATTTTGAGCTTCTCAATCAACAGCCTAAGTCGCAAGTGGCTGAATCTTTTGATTATGAGGTTACGCAGCAGCAGTTTCAGGCTGTCGCTGACCGTACTTTCTTGGAGGTTTCTTAAACCGACAAGGGAAGGGTGTGTGGCATTGGCTCAGCTGCGAGCCAATTGTACCCTAGGTCCATGCTCAGCTCTTCATCCATGACTCATTCCTAGAGTTCTCGAGGGATTCCAGAGGATTATTATCAGCTCAAGGAAGAAGTCTTCACCCTCCGACAGAGCCAAGACAGGATGAAGCAGCAGATGACCGCCCTGTTTAGGAAGATGGGCAAGGATCATTCTACATGTCAGAACGAGATTGGTAGAGCTTTTTCTCCTTTTTAACCACCTCTGAAAGATGACTCCTACTCTTCGAAGCAGCATGATTTTTGACTAGCTGGCCATTGGTGGAGATTAGGATTTTGTAAACATAAATATTTGTGTATAATTTAAGATTTTAGTTCAATTTGCTTTATGTTGGTTTTGTTTTGATTTGATGGATGCAACAGGTATCTGTATTTGTTTTGATGTTTTGAATTTTTAATTTATTTTTTAAAAAAATTAAATAGATTTAGTGATAGAATTTCTCACTATTTCTGACAAAACAAACACTTTAATATAGCGACGGATAATGTAAACTGTAATAATAAAAAATAATTTTTTTAGCAGCGGATTTCCGTCGCTGATATTTTACTAAAATAAAACATTTTTTATCGACGGGAATCCATCTCTAAGATTTCAAATATGAAAACCATATATATTTTACGTCGGAAAAGTCAATCCGTCGTAATTTCTTAGTGTTGGCGACGGATCCGTCGTTAAATTTTGCATTAACGACAATGTTCTTTGTGACGGAATCAATCCGTCGCTAATTTTTCGTTAATCATATTTATCGACGAATTTGTTGGTTTTCGCGGCGAAAATTTTCTGTTGCAAAAACTCTACTTTTTTGTAGGGCCCTGCAGGGTACAAAATGTCGAGTTATTTCGTACAACAATGTCTATATTTGATTAAGCTACAACGCTCTTTATACGGATTAAAATAATGCGGACGAATATGATACAATCAGCTTAGTGAATATCTATTACGAGAAGGGTATGTGAACACTAAAGTTTGTCCATGTGTATTCATCAAGATATCGAGTAATGATTTTGCCATAGTCGTCGTATATGTTGACGATTTGAACATAATCAGTACGACCATTGAAATCACGAAACTCCATGATTACTTAAAGAAAGAGTTCGATATGAAAGATCTCAGAAAAACAAAAATTTGCATTGGTATACAGACGGAGCACCTATCCATAAGGAGCCTTATCTACTAGTCAATATATACGGAGAAAGTTCTCGCTCGATTTAAGATAGACAAAGCCCATCCATTGAGCACACCCATGGTGGTCCGTTCCCTTGATATTAAGAAAGATCCATTCCGATCTAAGGAAGATGATGAAGATCTTCTAGGCCCTGAAATGTCATATCTTAGTGTTGTTGGTGCATTAATGTACCTATCTAACTGTAACAAGACTAGACATTGCTTTGATAAGTGAAATCAAGCACATTATGTGCTATTTTCGCGGGACAACAAATATGGGATTATTCTTTTCTCGTGAGCCTAAATCTGATCTCGCTGGGTACATCGACACTGGATACTTATCAGATCCACACAAGGTCCGGTCTCAAGTGGGATATGTGTTCATATATAATGACACAACAATATCCTGGAAATCCACAAAGCAAGACCTCGATTTAGGATCCTTATCTACCAGTCAAGATATACGGAGAAAGTTCTTGCTCGATTCAGGATGGACAAAGCCCATCCATTGAGCACACCCATGGTGGTCCGTCCGTTCCCTTGATGTTAAGAAAGATTCATTCCGACCTAAGGAAGATGATGAAGATCTTCTAGGCCTTGAAATGTCATATCTTAGTGTTGTTGGTGCATTAATGTACCTATCTAACTGTAACAAGACTAGACATTGCTTTGATAAGGTTTAGCTCTTCACCTTCTCATAAGCATTAGAATGAACTCAAGCACATTATGTGCTATTTTCGCGAGACAACAAATATGGGATTATTCTATTCTCGTGAGCCTAAATATGATCTCGTCGGGTACGTCGACATTGGATACTTATCAGATCCACACAAGGCCCGATCTCAAATGGGATATGTGTTCATATATAATGACACAACAATATCCTGGAAATCCACAAAGCAAGACCTCATGCCTACTTCTTGAAATCATTCGGAGATTATCGTTGTGCACGAGATCAGCAGAGAATCTGTATGGTTAAGATTGATGATCCAACATATCCAACGATCGTGTGGAATCTCTGGTATCGAAACACTGACTATGATCTATGAAACAATGCTGTTTGTGTTGCACAGTTCAAGGAAGCCTTTATAAAAGATAACAGAACGAAACACATCAATCCAAAATACTTCTATAATCACGATCTTCAAAACGAAAAAGTCACGCATTTTGCAGATCCAATCATGCAACAACCTAGCTGATCTATTTGTTAAGGCATTTCCCAAATTATCTTTTAATCAGTTGAGATACGAGATCGATTTACAACATCTCAATGAACTTTCAGGATAAGGTGATGCGCACTTCTCCTGTACTCTTTTTTCTTCGATCAGGATTTTTTTCTAATAAAATTTATCGAGACAGTTGCTATCACCTAATCATTGCTCATATAATAAAAAAAAATATAATATATATATATATATATATATGCTTTTTTCTAGGTGAGACCCTTTCTCGACCTTGACCTACTACTTTTTAGAAAAAAAAAGTGCTGTTCCCGTGGTCTCCTGTACACCGAGCCCTAGTCAACTATTTTGAACCACTGATTTTTTTCATGATTTTTTTTCATCAGCCCAAAGCAGTCAAAGGGTGTCCACTTTCGCTTTCGTAAATAGAGACTCAGTCAGTGCCCTTCGTATTTGGATGAACTAATGATGCACGCTTTGACCTCGCCCTCTTTGTTTAATGAAATAAATAAAAATAATATTATGTATTCATAATGTCAAAAAAATAAGAATGAAATCGATGATATCAATAATTACATAAATTTTTATTTTGTTATATCGGGATGTTCTTCATTATGAAGTAAGGCCATATATAAATTGGAAAATAGCCATTATATTTCAGAATAATTTTTGATAGAAAAACAACCCTCCTTTTTATTTTCTCTCTTCGTAAATCAAATTTTTATAATAACCATTATATTTTACTCATATTGTTCATTTTCAAAATTTAGGTAATTAAATACAAATACAATATACTCCATCTGTTTCAATTTATCTATCACAATAAATTCTTGTCTTAGGACAGGTGACTTGGCATCATATACCTTGATCATCACAATATTGAAGGAACACGGCTAACAAAAATTCCCGGCCATTATCAGTTCTCGGGCATTTTATGCTTAGGTCGAACTCCTGCTTTATGGTCCTCGAACTCTTTGAACTTTGAAATTAAGGACATGAGATTTCCCATATTGGCAGCCTTGACAAACCACACTTCTTGGGACATCTCTGATAGGAGGGACACCATGAATCAGCTTCTTTGAAGAAATTTTCTGCAACGATCAATAACCCAAATGGCCTAATCGTGCATGCCAGATTGTTGCACCCTCATTTTCACTTGTTTTCTTCACATATACTTCGCCTATTAACATCACAAATAGGGATTAACCTCTTTTTGCCAACCAAAAGAGTATCAGCTTCAAGAGTCTTCAAATTATCAAGAGCCTTTGCATCTCTCGGGCAAAAAAGCACATACCTTTTAGCATCAGTTATTTAAGAAACTGACACTAGATTTTTCTTTAATCCCGGCACATGATATACATCTTTCAGAAACACACAATTTTCCTTGAACCAAGAACTTTAACCTCTACTGTACCTTCTTTCGCAACTAGATGGACAGTGTTGTCGGCTGTAACTACTGAATGATCTTTTTCGTGCTCCCTAAGCTCCGAGAACAATGACTTATTTCCAGTCACATGATGAGAGCATCTCGAGTCCATGATCCATGCTTCATCATAATCAATGCGACTACCCTTGCCATGAGCTGGCCTTGAGATAACCGCATATCATCCTTCTTCTCAACCAAAGTGGTAGAAAAAATGATTTTCCTACTTCGGTTGTTCTTTAGCTTCATTGTAACTTGAAGCGTTATTTTCTGTCACAAGCTTGACCCTGCTGTTTATGGCCTAACTTCCCGCATCTGTAACATTTGGTTGGATTGTTGTAACTCGACATACCTCCATGCTTTACATCAGAACTACCTCCCGAACGTCAGCCAGAATCATTTCGGAAATTCGAGTGCCCAGGTTTATGTTTACCACTTGTCAAAGCCTTTGTAACATCTTTTTGTTTCTCCGTTTCTTTTGCTGTCCATTTGATGAAAAGCACTTCGTTTGTATCCGAACTCGACTTCCTTTGCATTTTCTTAGCCAAGGATTCTGGATTAGAGAGAAAATTCTCTAACTCTTCAATAGAGGGCTCCTTTGGCAAACCTTACACAAAAGTGATGAAAGGAACATACTCCTTCCTTAGACCACGGATAAGATACCTCCACATCCGTGCATCTTTGATCCTCATACAATTCTGAAATCTCTAAACATATATTTTTCACCTTCAAGAAATATTCCGAGATAAATTGCAAAGACCCGAAATATTTGAGATAATTTATTTTTTCAAATAATAACACAAACAATATATTACTGAACGACGTAAATTATACAATGGGGTTATCAAAATTTATTTGTCAAAAATCATGGTAAATATATCATAAGCACCCGAAAAATTTCGTAAAATTTAGTTCCACGATAATTAATTTGAATAGTAAATTATCGTAGGTTATAATTTATTTTATGGGGTTAAAAGACTTGTTTGACGAAATAATAAAGAAAGAATGCAAAATATGAATGAAATGTATCCTAATACGCAAATACGGGAAAATATAGTCTTAACATGAAAATAACGTATTTATACGAAAATGATCTAAACTAATTTTGACACTTATTTTTTCATTATTTAATTTTCTATTCCAACTAAATTAAATTAATTACCCACTAATTATCCACTAAATACCCCCTAATTATCCACCAAAACTATTTTAATTGATTTAGTTTCTTATAAATACAAGTTTTCTTCTCCTTGAAAAAACTTCTTACAAACATATAAACACTCCTTGTCATGCAAGAGAAGAGATAAGAAAGAGAAGAGAAGAAAAAGAGTTTCAGAAAAAGAGGAGAAGTTAGGGTTACAAGACGACGAAGATCCTTCATCATTAATAAGAAAATGTGATCATCTGTTTTATAAATTTTGTGGAAAATCATAGGCTCTGTGATAAATTTCCGCTCTAATATATGTTGAATTCTCACATGTCTATCTTCTAATGGAGTTGATAGACCATAATTTGGAGTTGTGAATCTCAAGATATAAATCAAAACGTGTAGATATGTTAATCTATAAAAACTTGTTATAAGGATCACTTTATGATTTGATCTGAAATTACACAGAATGAGTTAGAAAATGAGTCTAATATCAATAGAAAGCCCTTGAAGTGTAGTTTGCAGAACAATTTAAAAAACTAGATTTGGAATTGTATGAAAGGATTTATGAACTCATTAATAATGCAAGGTCAAACTATCCGATTTAATAAAAAAATATAAACTTGAACGAATAAACTGTTATTATTGATAACAATCAAAGACTTTTCTCAAAACATGACACCACCATATAATATTATTATTGCGGTTTTTTAAGAAGTACGAACAAATATGGAGAACTCCTTAACGTGAACAATCATTTATAAGGGTGTGTCTTAATACGAATATCCTATTATATTATAGGATTTGAAGATGCTGCTCGTTGTCACTTAAAGACGAGGCTAAACATGTGCATGTGAAGAACTATGAGAAATAGTTATATTTACATTTATTGTGTGTGACGATACGTATTATTATACCGTGAGTATAATAATATGTATTGAAATCTGTGGACGTAGTCACTAAATGTCGCTGGCGTAAAATATTGACTAGTTAGACCAATTGCTGTTTTCTTATGCTGTTTTATGTATCATAAGTTATAAGCCATATGGGTTCAGATGTCAAGGAAAGTACACCTATGTTTGAGTATTTCGAAACAAAAAAAAAAAAATACATTCCTCTGAAATTGATATTCTAAAATAGGAATTGAGAATCGTTGAAAAAAAAAATCTATCTTTATGGAAAATGTTACAACAAGTTATTTGTATAAGTGGTTAGGTTGTTATACAAACGCATAAGCATATGCCTACTTCTTGCATTGGTAAACTAGGAGTCTTATATTTGGTACTGTCGTCAAACTTATTTCCTTTGCATCATGCTAAATATTAGAAGTTGAATTGTGATGGTTATATGAGAGCAATAAAGTTGAGTTTGAATTTAACATGGATCAATAAATAATCAAATCAATGAGGATATAATAGGAACTTATATCACGCATAAAAATTGGATTATCGAATGGAAATCTCCTTTGCCTTTGATAGGCAAAGTCCCCCACGTGTGATGAATGAATCACACGCAATTCAAAAACTAGATTTCCTTGGATTTTGTTTTAACCCTTCATAAATACCAAAATCTATAAATAGAAGGCGAAACCTAAACAAACTCTTCACGAAACATTTTAAGGAGATAAGAATGTAAAAATTCGAAAAATTTGAGATAATTTATTTTCTCAAATAATAATAATAGAAATATTATATTACTGAACGTTGTAAGTTATACAATGGGATTATAAAATTCATTTGTAAAAACCCATGATTAAAGTATGATAAGGACCCGAAACATTTCGTAAAATTTAGTTTCACGATAATTAACGTGAATAATAAATTATAGTAAGTTATAATTTATTTTGTAGGGTTAAAAATCTTGTTTGATGATATAATAAAAAATAATGGATCACTTTGTGAATCTCAAGGTATAATTCAAAATGTGCGGTTATATTAATTTGTAAAATCTGGTTATAAGGATCACTTTGTGATTTGATCTAGAATTGGACAAAAAGAGTTAGAAAATGATTCTTATATCAATGGAAAGCCCTTGAAGTCTAGTTTCCAGAATAGTTTTAAAATCTAGGTTTGGAGTTGTATGAAAGGAGTTATGAACTGATTAGTGAAGTTAGATCAAACTATTCGATCTAGCAAAAAAAATATAAATTTGAACGAATAAATTGTTATTATTAGTAAGGTTTCATGATAAAAATTTGATTTTATTGAAAAATTATAGAGTCTGGTTTATGAAAAATTTTGAAGCTGCATACGAGAAATTATAGATTTAAAGTGTCAAAGGGTCATGTTGCACATAATCTAGAAATGAATTGTTTTAACCCCGAAACGATTCCAAATGTTCACAAATACTTTTAATGATGATAAATATATAAAATCATCATTATGGACTATCAAAATAAGTATCAAAGACTTTTCTCAAAACTTGGCACTACCAAATAATATTCGAATGACGGTTTTTTAAGAAATACAAACAAATATGCTGAACTTCATAACGCGAACAATCATTCACAAGGGTGTGTCTTAATACGGATATCCTATTACATTATAGGACTTGGAGACGCTGTTCGTTGTCACTTAAGGACGAAGCTGAGCATGTACATATAAAGAACTGTGATAAAAGGTAACGTTTAGATTTATTATGTGTGACGATACATATTATTATATCGTGAGTATACTAATATGCATTGGAATCTATGAAAGTAGTCACTAAATATGGCTGACGTAAAATACTGACGGTAAATGTTATGTCCCATGATAAGATGATTTGTGTGTTTCTGTTATGTCTTATTTTCTAGTATAAAGAGGATGAGTGAGTGAAAGAAATGTAAATCCATAATTGATGAGATAACTTCGTGGTATAAAATAGGAAGAGTGTTGTGTCTATTGCATGTGTTATATGGTAACTTGGTGGTGGTATTCGTTCATCAACCTTGTGAGATTGTTTTGGTATGAGTGTATCTCACTGTAAGAAACTCTAGACTCCGGTTTAGCTTATCCCCTTTCATAGAAGTCACTTTTGCTAAAGCTCAAGAGAACTTACTTATGAAATAGAATAAAAATCTCGTCAAGGACACAAGTATAATATTGAGGATATGTATTGTCTGTCATCTCTGTGTTATTGAAATAGAAAAAGTATTACCTAAACTTTGATGCTAGATGTAACTTATACGTGAAATATATTCTGATTTTAGAAAGAGACGTAAATTACGTTGTATGGGTGATATTTTGAGTTATGATTGAGTGCATTAAAAATTATAAGTGAACTTATTTTAATTCTTATGACTAAGCCAAAAAGTATACTTTTTGCCTAGTCGAGGCTTTGGATCAAACGAAAGTTATATCATATGTATCTTTAATAAGTAATGGATATTCGAGACATTACATGGACATATTTCCTTGTGTCAACAAGGCAAGGCCTTTTTCAAGTAACCGCAACCTTGCCGTGTTCTTCTTGCTAAAGAGTCATTAACACGTTAACTGAAGAATCCTCATTCCGAACATGATCAATGTAGTCTTTACTAATCCTCATTCCCGCACTTGATCTTTCATTTCGTTCTAGGCTCGGCATTTTCCGGTGTATCTTGAAGAATCAAATCATCGCCTTTAACAAGCTTCCATAAATCTTGACCTTGAAGATAAGCCTCTATGCATATTCGTCAATACTTGTAGTTTGTGCCTACAAGTTTTTCCAGACGAAAGCAGTAACAGTGCCGCCATTGTTGTTCAACTCATGTCACCAAGCTAAGAGCTTCAGGAAGTAAACAACAATAATCTCCTTGCAAATTATACACGGCGCTTGAGCAAAATCTGCAAGCTAACCAACCAGGGCTCTGATACCATTTCACAAAAACAAGGTACCTAGCTTGCTCGATCTAGGTAAATCATACAACTCACTGTAAGACGCAACAAAACGTATGGACACAAGATATGCGTGGAGTTGTTCTGATACTAGCTACTATAAACAAACTCAAACAAACTCCTAAAAGTTTGTTCTGTCAAACAAACTTTTAGTCTAACAACCGGATCCTTCAACGGATATTGACTTATTCTTACGAGAACATATCTATTTCTAAAAATATTTAAGTACCACTAATTTTGACAGAGCATGTCCTGATGATAAAGTAAGAAATGATGGAGTATATTTGTAATCGTTTTATTATAGTAACGGAAAAGGGATGAATTTGTTCCTACTTATGTATTGCTAGGCGATTCGGAGGTGGAGATCCCATGGTGTAATAAAAAACTTTTTCTTTTTTGAAAACCTATCCTTTATTGAACATATCTAATATAAATTTGAACGAATAAATTGTTATTATTAATAAAGTTTCATGATAAAAATTTGATTTTATTGAAAAATTATAGAGTCTGGTTTATGAAAAATTTGATTATTTGGGGATCCCATGGGTAACGGGTCGGGTTTGGAGCGGGTTGACAAAATTCATACCCCGTTTAAAAAATTTCGAGTATCCTCAAATCTGAATCCGAACCTGATCAAAAGGGGTTTTCTTCGGTTTGACTGGGTTCGGTTTTGGATAAACCCATTGTGTATGGGGTTAATTGTCATCGTCGCCTGTACACTTCCCACTCGCTGCCTAATCCCTTGGGGATCGAATGGCTTTAAAGCATAAAAGAAGTCTGCAAAGTTTGGCATTCCTGCTTCTACAACTATTTGGCATACAAGTTCCCTGAACTCCTTACCAAACTCTAAGATCACCAAGATTCTTCGAAAATATCAAGCTCAATAACGTATTCATTGTTAGGATTCGGGAGAGCCCAAGGGAGGAACCACGTTAGCTGATGGGTTCCTCACTGGGTCCAAGTGTTAACCCAAAAGTCTAAACTAATGGGCTATGGGTTCCTCATATATATATTCTACTCTTTCTGTTACTTCATGATCGATGTGGGTAAACCTGCTTACCCATATCCTAACATTCATGACGGTAATGAATGCGATCTCGCTAATATTGACAGCAGTCCCAACGTCAGCGCTCTTTCCAACATACTCCATCACCTCTTCCACCTTCTTCTCTAAAACATAACAGCTCGCCTTGATCTTAGAGGGTGAGAAAGAATGCAAACTAACAATCTTCCGTAACTTCCTCCAAAGGCTCAAAGAGGAAGGCACCAAATAACAGAGAGTTTGTGATGGTCATCCGCGGTAGCGAAGTCATTCACACTCCCATTGCTTAACGTTTGGTCGAGTTTTTGGAGAACTTCTTTGGCCATGGCGCTCGACGAGATGACAATTGTGGTCACCTGGCCAAGTCGAAGAGCCATCACAGGGCCATGAACTTGGGCTAGCTTGGCCAAGACTCTGTGCGGGTTAACCCCGAGTTGGAACAGGTTACCAAACACTGGTATAGGGAAGTGACCTGGTGGGAGCCTTGATAACTTGGTTTTGAGTGCAGAGAGGAAGAATTGAATTGGAAGCCATGCTAGGAGACACCATAGGAGGAAGTTCATTTGATCCATGTTCATGGATCAACTAATGTCTCCGTATGCGGCTAGTATGCTTGAAACTTGAGGATTGATTAGAATTACTAAGGGTATCAAACAAAAGATGTAGCTTTCTTTTTTTCGAGATAGTCCTCCATGGGAAATACGTGCTGTCACGTAAAGGTGAGGAGGGGTTTATCACTGAAACAATACATGTTTACTGCTTTATTTGTACAAATTCTTTAGAATTGTCATTTGTTTTCTTCTGCTTTGCATTTTTCTCGTTAAAAATTAACCGAGTGCTGATTTACATGTTGATATTGTAATTAAGTTTCTGCAATTGTAGTACCTATAATTTCTTCAACATTCATGCTAGCTTGAACTATATATTCGATAATAGATTAAATGGAGACCGAGCTCACAATTTGTCATCCTAGTTGGTTTCGGCAATACGTGGGATTACAGACAGGGGCTTTGCTTTTTGAACCACAAAGCTAAACTTGTCATCAATGTCCATAAACTCAAACTTTCTCCCATCCCCAGGGAGCCATTCAAAATGATGAACCAAAGCTCCCAACATCAGTGGAAGTATTCTTGTCGCCAGTGGCAATCCAGGACAGATCCTTCGCCCTGCACCGAATGGGATCAAATCAAAGTGTTGGCCCTTGGCATCAACATTTGAACCAATGAACCTCTCTGGCTTGAAGGAATCCGGATTCTCCCATACACTTGGATCCCTTCCAATGGCAAATACGTTAACAAAAACTTGAGAATCCTTTGGCACCTTGTATCCGCCAAGCTCGACGTCGACCATGGCCTTCCTAGGGATCAGGAAAGGTGCTACTGGATGCATCCTGTAAGTTTCCTTCAAGACAGCATTCAAGTATGACAGCTTACTTATGTGCGTGTCTGTTATATGATTGCCTTTGCCGATGACGTCATTTAGCTCTGCTCGTGCTTTCTTCCATTTTTCGGGGTTGTGGAGCAGCTCTGCCATAGCCCACTCAAGTGTCTTTGACACTGTATCGGTTCCTGCCACGAACAGGTCCTGGAGTGCAGTATAGAACGTAACAAAATATTAGAGGACTAGTACATTAGATGGATAATGGAAACACGATGCATTTGTATCAACTGTCCAAATCAGCATTATAGGCAAACTCAAATAAGGCTTTTTAGGCAAATCTGAAGCCGCTTTGTTTTATTAAAAAGAAATCCTGAAGGATTTCTCTTTGTTCCACCGAAGCTGCTTTGTTCACTTTCAATAAACTGGTTTATGTCCGGTGAAGTTTATAAAGCACCAAAAACTACTCCAGGAGTAGTTTGTTTGTTTATAAGCATGTTAGAGTTGGTATTTAGCTTTTTAGCTTTACAACTATTGTTGAGAACCTACTGTTGGCATTACCAGATAGACTTTAAATAATTAAATATGACGAAATCTAAGTTTGTAATGCTTCCTCCGCCTTAAATGATTGATTTATTAACAAGCATAAAAGTCCTTGCATATATCGATCTTACTAATTAACAAGAAAGAACAAGCCTTCGTTGCAGCTGTTACCAGTAACAGATTGGGTATGTGTGCTTCCTCAAACTCTTCAGCACTATCATGGCATATATTGAGCAACGAGTCAAGGAAATCATTGTATTCTGCCAAGCAATCCTTCCTCATATCAAGCCTTTTCCTCGTAATATCAGCAAACATATTCCTCATTCTCTCGATTAGAACAGCAGCTCGACGCCTTATCCCTTGTGGATCTATAGGCTTCAGCACAGGGAAAAAGTCAGCAAGATTGGGAGTGCCAGCTTCAACCACAAGTTGGCACATAAGCGCCCTAAACTCACTAGCAGACTCAATATCACCAAAATTCATCGAAAATATCAAGCTCGATAACATATTCAACGTCGTGACAAACCCCGCCTCGCAAATACTAACAGCCGTCCCAGCCTTGGCACACTTCGTCACATACTCCACAAGCTCATCCACCTTTTGTTCCCTTACATGACGCCTCGCCTCAAGTCTAGCGACCGAGAAAATATTCGAATTCACAATCTTACGACAAATTCGCCAATGACTTGATGCCGGGGGCATCCATAAGACTGAAAGCTTGTTCTGATCATTTCCGGTTGCAATATCAACGACAGTCCTGTTGCAAAAGGAGGAATCATGCCTTTGTAGGACTTCCTTGGCCATTGCGCTCGACGAGATGACCACTGTCGTTACCTGTCCGAGTTTCAGACCCATTACCGGGCCGTGATCAGCAGCTAGCTTGGCCAAGGATCTGTGTGGTTTCGTCCCCAGTTGGAAGAGGTTACCGAATACTGGTATTGGGAAAGGACCAGGCGGGAGCTTTGATGCCTTGGTTTTGAGTAGAGAGAGGAGGAAGTGAATTGGAAACCATGCTAGGAGACACCATAAGAGGAAGTTCATTTGATCCATGTTCTTGTTCATGGATCATCTGTTGCAGTTTTTCTGCTATATCTTTAGTCAAGTCACATCTGATTAATGAAGTGTACAATGTGGTTTCACTGAGACCACTAGCTATAGCATCAGCTAATCAAAGACAAATGATTGTAGGACAAGGAAAATTTATGATCACACGAAAAGGGATGAAAAGTCCTGTAAGTTCTATAAGTGTGTGGGCCAACGTCAATCTTTGTGGCAAGAGTTGGCTTTCTGTTATGAGTTATTGTAAGAGAGCCCCGTGCTGCTAAATTTCAATGCTATCCTTGTTGTATGTTAGCAGCGATAGAATAAGTCCAACTTTGGTGCTAAATCAGTACAGTTATTTTCATAATTGACATAAAAAAAATTTCAAATCAATCATACAACTGTCATTTCAAATCTATATTTTAAAGGTTTCAATTATAACAAATTTTTTCACGATCTTAACATTCTTGGTTTATCGGTTATAGTTTAACAATTAATATAACAATTTATGATCTTTATCAACTATTTTCAACACATTGTATGCTTTCAACTCTATCTTTAACTATTTTTTCACTTTAATTTTTTTATCCACACGATTTACTAACTTACCAAAAATATTTTTATCTAATTCTTGATTAAAACTTTTAATTTGTAACAAATTAGTAATTTTATAAACATGAAAAAAGAAAAAAATAATTATCATTGATGACGTGATAAGGATAAGTGTATTTAAGAGCAAGTCAACCATGAGCTACATGTCATGTTATATCTATAATTTGAAACTAAATTACAAAAATAAACCTTCAATCATGAGTCAAATCTGATGCTAAAATAAAAATGAGATAAAATTGTTGCTATATTTAGCACAAAAGATAGGTGTAGCTATCATTGACATATCATCAATAATGACTATTTTCTTTAATTTTTTGATTTTCAAAAAGCATTAAAGGATATATAGTTACTTAGTAAAAAAATTAGTAAAAATATAACAGAAAAATTAATTGAATGTAAGGATAAAAAAAATAGTTGAGTATAATTTTAAAAATTTTATGTTCTGTTTGATATTTTGATAAGAAGTTTATATAAAATAATATCGTTATCTAAATTATGCTGGATACGACAACAAATATAAGTTCGAGGAGAAATATATTTAAGATAGAACCTTTTGAGTGTAAAATTGAACCATGCATTGGAGTGTTACGTCGTCTATAATTGATGTTAAAAGAGCACTTTTTTTATATCAAATTATGACACTGGCTACACTTATTTTAACATAGGTTGGCTTTCCTCTAATTGGTGTCAAATATAGAACAAGTTATAGAATCGTAAATCTGATGCTATAATAAAACTCAACTAAAACTGGTTCTATATTTGGCACCGAAGATAGGTATAAGTATCATAGCAGCAGCATCAATACGGACTATTATTTTTAATTTTGTGAATTTCAAAAAAAAATAAAGATATATAGTTACTTATTTAATAAAAAAATAGTAAAAATATAATAGAGCATTAATTGAATGTAAGGATAAAAATGTGGATCAAAAACTAGTTGAGTACAATTTTAAATATTTTATGATATGTTTGATATGTTGATGAGAAGTTCATATAAAATAATATCGATATCTAAATTATGTTAGATACGGCAACAAGTATACTTTCAAGGAAAAAATTATTTAAGATAGAACCTGGTGATCAGAAAAATAATTATTATCAAGATTAATCCTTAGATATTATTGTGGAGATATTGGCAAGATGTAATTGTTAAAGATTATGAAGAGTAATCATATATTAATAAACATATCCAAAATCATATCTTTATTCATAATTATCTCCAAAGTAATCTTTCAAGGAGAGTCTATCCAAGATAGGATTATCATTCTATTATATAAAAAACCTAGAAATATAGAAGGTACAAGACATAGACCCCCAACTTACAAACACATTACAATATTCAACATAAATTTATTATTTTTTATTTTTTTTGTCTAAGTCATTGTCAGATGATCCTATCATCATCATCATATAGATCTTGGATTCTCGATCATACCATCTTGTAACTGTTTTTTGTGCAAACAGCTTGGCACGTTAGGTAGGAAATCTCTGATACGATGACACGAAATAACAAGAAAAACGATCCCCAAATCTCAGGATATGCGGAACCACTCATGTTGGGAAGTCAGAGTGCGACTCGCTATGACCCATGGATTCGTAATCAGGTCGAAAATGATAAGCACCAAGAAATCCCTCCGGGGATCTTGTCCATGTTCGAGAATTTCAAAAAGGAGATACATAAAACAATGAAAAAAACAAGCAAGAAGGTGATTATCACTGAGCCATATTCTTCCGAAATTGAACTCGACATAAGGAATGATGAGCTTCCTAAGAATGAACCTGTTGTGAACAAGGTTCATTCAAGACAACATCCGGAAGGCAACCCAGCGGACCTATGACATAAACTCCATCAAGATACTAAAGTTGACTTTATGAAAATTTGAAAAGTCATATAGATTGTTCAATAAGTTGGGATACACAGGAGGGAGAAGATAAAGTTGATTCGACGGATGGAGAATCAATGCTGAAAACTAATCAAGATGTGATCGAAATGATAGAACATTTGATAGACAAAAAGATGGACAAATCAAAGAAAGAAAAGTTCAAAGAAAAAAAATTTCACCTTTCACGAAAAAGATACTCTAGGAAACACCACCAGACTGATTTAAAATACCACAAGTGGAGATTTATGACAGGACCATGGATCCGAGCTTCCATGTCCAAAATTATGAATCTATCATGGATATTTATGGGGCTAACGAGACTATCATGTGTAAAGCTTTCCTAACAACGTTCAAAGAAGTAGCCCGAACTTTGTTTGGTTCCCCCTCCGTCAGCTTATACAGATTCATTCTCGGATTTTTCCGATCATTTACAAAGCACTTCATCAACAGTCGAGGCATGAAAGTTACCCTGAATCATTTTAGACAACTCTTCCAAAAACCTGGCGAGAAGCTATCTGACTATGTTAAAAGATTTAACCCTTCCGCAGTTAAGGTCGAAAAAGTGGGCGAAGAACAGAAAGCAGAGGCGTTAATCAATGGATTGGAAAATTCCCACCTATTCTATCAATTAAGCCTAAAGTCCCTTTTGGATTACAATGAACTTATGGAAGAGTTACAATGGGCGAACGAACCAACGGGACAAAATATCGATTTGGACCTCGTATTGAACCAGCTGAATTGAATAGAACTCGACAATTTGGAAGACATGAAGAAAAGGAAAGACAAAATTACTGAACAAGAGAAGGGCGAAGGCCAGGTGCAATGTATACTACCTACACACCTCTTAATGCTCCAAGGTACGAAGTACTGCAATCAATATGGATAGAGAACTTCCTTGTAAAATCTCTTGAGAAGTTGAAATTCCTATCCGGAAGGAAAGATATGACTCGGTATTGTATTGTAATGTTTCAAAAGTTTTGTGATAAATTATTATCTTAATAAATAACAAAAATAATATATTATTGAATGTCATAATTTTTTCGATGAGAATATGAAATTTATTTATCAAAATTATGACGAAAATATGCTAAATAAGGATTAAATTAAACCCATCACACAAAAAATATGAGATTATAATAATCTTCCTGTTTTTACTTTTCCTAATTCTACCATTTCTTTTTACCTTTTTATTTTTCCTACCACTTCCTCCATTTCTCACCATTCACATCATATGCACGTATCACATCTTTCTCTCCACTTCTTCTAATCATTTCACCCTTAAACCTCTCCTCTCTTCTCCTTCACATGTGCTTTAGGAGAAGACCGAGACATTGCCGTTAGCAATCATCAGAGAAGAGGTATAGCCGTCGTCAACCGTTGAAGCTCGTTGTTGCCATCATCGGAAAAATTTTGTGGAATATCATAAGCTCTTGGATAAACTCATATTTTAATATATGTTGAAACTTCATATGTATAGTTTCTGATGAAGTCAATAAATCACGATTCGAAGTTGTGAATCGTAAGATATAAATCAAAACGTACGGATATATCAACCTGTAAAAACTTGTTATAGGGAAAACTTTATGGCTTAATCTGAAATCACGTAGTAGGCGTTATAAGACAATCTTTATATCACTGGAAAGATATTGAAGTGTATTTTCTAGTACAATTTACAAATTGAGATTTGAATGTGTAAAGAGTTATTAACTTATTAGTGAAGAAAGGTCAAAGTGTTTGACTTAGCAAAAAACATAAAATAAACGAATAAATTGTTAAGGATTTATGATGAAACCTTTCATTGAAAAGATAAGGCCCTACATGGATTTTAGGCCTTCTTTGTAACATAAAAAGGCTTTCTTTCCTCACCTTGGGATCATCTTATGGGGTGACTAAGTGTTGGTGAGCTTTAGAGCTTATTATGAGGATTTTGTCTCATCAAATCATCAAGAAAGAAGAGCAAACAAGATCAAGGAAGGATCAAGAGCATTCATCGTCATTCTAATTAGTCTTGTATGGAAGATGTTGATCCCTACTTGCCATATTTTTATATCTTGCTATTTTAGATTTCGTCCTATATGGAAATAATGGATAGCTTGCTGACAACACCAGTCTCAAGGTGTGCAAATTAGAAATTATATCCGTATTATTGGTTTTGGATAATTAAATTTATGTAATAGTAATGAGTATGTGTTGAACCCACAGAGAACGGATTTACGTTATAAAATAATTTAACTGATCTTCATAATTTTCAACAAAATTAAAATTGTGGGGGAGGGGGTGTAGTTAATAAAAAGAACACAAATAGAAAAGACAATTTAAGTAAAGAATTTTTTTATTTTTAAATGTACTTATCAAAGTTAATAAAATATATGACAATCGTAATCTTCACACTTTATAGATCTAATCATTGATTATCATTTTCATTTCATGTTTATTTATGATAGGTGTTTGTAATAAAACTTGACACAAAGAGAGTTGTCGATATAGTTATTGATTATCATAAAACATGTCATAACCAAACTAACACATTTACCCTATGTCCAAACAAGAATATAACATAGACTAAATATGTCGCATTATGAATATTTCTCTAACACCTCAAATATTGACCTAACACAGATTAACGTCATATCATGCTTATTTTCATGTGATCATAGGTTAATCAAAAAAGAATGTCATTAACCTATGAACTTGCTACAAAACATCAACCAAAAGAGAATGGCTTGACTACATATACACTTCTTCTATGTACTAAGGTGGTCAATCGTAATACATAGAATCAATAATGAAGAATAAACCACCACATGAACATGATACCTTTAAGCACGTCTCATAAAAATCCATGAAAGAATTCTAACTACTATGTCATAATAGAGTCTTACGCTACCATAGTCATGAATGAAGATAACGAATTCAACAGACAATCGAAAGAAATCATTATAACACAACTAGAGATAGAGTATAAACTCAACAATCAATGATAATTGGTTTACAAACGCAATCGATTATAATCCGTAATGATGATGATCCAACAAAGCATTGATTGGAGTCGTCTAAGATAAATCTCTCGTCAATGGCATCAACAGATGACTGATTTGTCGCAATTTCGACCTCGTCTCCGATGAAAACCTTGATAAAAGTCGTCCTTCCCTGTTGTTTAAGAGTGGGTATATATACAAAATATAAAACAATCAAAATCCCATAAAAATATCAAGATAAGATTATACAGTTTTTAGGGAACGCACAGGCCGTGCCAAAAGTTCACAAAATCAGTCGATTTTCAAACTCGCATAACTTTTGCAATTTTGCTCCGTTTTACTCCGGTTTGTTTTCTCTTCTTTTTTATAGATAGTAGAACATGAAAATCATCTCTAACAGCTTCAAAATCTTCTTGAACACTCCAAAAAATTCATTATGCCAAAAATCTTTGATTTCTTCAACTCTACAACGAAAACAAAAAATACGACAGTATCAACGCTCTAAATAGAAATAGGAACTAAAATGACACAAATTATCAATAAAAATTCACAGAAACAAACAACTTTACCAAAAAAATTATGCGTATTTACACACATCACTATCATTCTCTATCACCCCTCCCCACGCAAGCGAATGGGGCGGCATTTCACTGTGAACTTGGACCATAAATGCCAAAACAGAGTGTGCGAGAAACAGTTAGTAAAGATGTCAATAGGTTGATCATGAGTGAGGACACGCTGATGAATGAAATGATAGTTGATCTCAATATATTTGGAGCGTGCATGAAAACTCGGATTAGAAGTGAGATGGTCGAAGTATCAGCTAGAAGCTTGTACTCAGGTTTGGTACTTGATCATGTGATCATCTTTTGTTTGCAAGAACAAAATGAGATGAGATTATCTCCAAGGAACACAGAGAAACATCCAACAGAGCGACAATCGTCACGATCGCCTGCACAACCCTATAGGCATATAAGGTATGGGAGGTTCTCTTGGTGAAACGAAGACCAAAATGTGAGGTGTCAGCAAGGTAGCGAAGCATTCGCTTGACGAGTTTCCAGTGGGTGGTGGTAGGGTCATGCACAGACAAGCTGTGTTCTCAGCCGCATAGGCTCGACCAAGGTATGTCCAGACCGATGTAGCTGAGGTGTTTTGGGTCAATTGAGCAATTGCAATCTTCGTGGATGCAGAGAGGAGCCAACCATCCTTCATGAATTCTTGTTTGTTTTTGTTTTGATTCAGGGGGAGTACTCAATGGAGGAATCCATGCCCAAATCGAGATTGAGTAAAATACATATGTGAACATAATTCAATTATTAACCTAAAAGATAAAACTGATGGATTATGTGATGTTTATATATATTTATTCTATTGATTTTATTTCATCACAATCGATGTGAGTAAATCTATTAGCATATATCTTCAATAATCTTTTCCTTATGTGTAATTCCACCCACGTCATCAACTCCTCCTAGAGTTTGAATCCTTGGGCCTCTTCTACCCACATACGTGGACTAGATCACTTACGTACCCGATCAATTGATTTTACGAAAACAATGACGCAACCAGCAGTGAATCTTCCTCCTACACACCCTGGGCCCACCTATCCGGCGCTACAAATCTAGATTTGATACAGTTTATTATGATTCAAGGAAGAGTTCAAGAAAGGAATTCAAGTCCAAATCGGGTTTTAGTAGAATATATATGTAAATTGGATCTAATTATTAATCCAAAAAGTTAAACTGATGGGTTATACGTTGTTTATATATATATATATTTGTTTTTATTTATTCACGATCGATATGAATAAATCATGTCATATATATATATATCTTCAATAGTTTTTCATTGCTTGAATGTTGTACAATCATTAGCATTTAACAACCTAGAAACAATCTTCTAACTTTAGCTAGTACAAATATGCAACAGTAGAAAATGTTCCTCATTTCTAGCCTTCATGGTGATGATGCCGATCCTTGCTTGCCAGATTTTTGTCTTGCTGTTCCTGATTTCGCCGTGTACGGAAGTTGCGGATTGCTTGCCACTGTCTATCATCAGGTCAACAACATTCAACAATTATGTTTTTTTACAAAATAACATTTTATTTTTTAAAATAGTTCTGATTTTCGTTATTTATTTATTTTTGTTATTTATTTTGGTTTTCATAATTTTGACTAATGTTATTAAATTGTCCTTAGAAAACATTGGAGTAACTAAAAACAGTGCAATGGAATTTGATGAAATATGCAAGGAAATTTTATATTTTGACAATCATTCCACTTAAAACGAACAATGTATTATCCATTAACTTAATCTGCCGGATTGAAAGGTGGTCTCACTTGGTACATGCTTGCTAACTTTTTGGATGTTTACTTCTTCTCTGCTCTCTCTAGGTACTTAACCCTAGAATTTTGTAATTGATGGTAAATCTTAAGGGGATTTCTGCTAAAAACTAAGAATTTTTTTTAAAATATGGAAAAGTCTACTACCTTTGGCTTTTCCTTTTCGATAAGTCGGACTCTGTCTATGAGGCGAAATCCAGGAACATGCTATCACAACAATCCCCGAACAAACAGATCCATAACGAAAATCAAACAACCAAAAACATCATAAACACATATTATTAAGTGGAGAATGAACTCAATACTTCACCATCATGACCTCCTCTCGTATCATGTCAGGGAACCAAATATACTAAAAATCCAAACTTACGGTACAAGGTCTATTGTGGATTTAACAAAAACTATCAAAGCTGGAAACAATCTCCTGCATTCCAAGACCCGTGCAACTCCAACAATATTTCCTCTCAGCTACCCGTTTCCGCTAGCATTCGCAGCAATGTGTTCCTATGAGGTTCTCTATCTTTATATTTAGGGTATACAAAAGAAAAAATGCATCCAGCAGACTTTCTAACCCTATCCATATACATGAGTGATTCTCTACACTTAATATTCTTTCCTATTTTTAGGGAATGAAAATTAGAATCCCTAAATCATTTTTTTCTTAATATATATTTTTTATGGTTAGATGACAATTATTAAAACTAAAAATAAATTTTATCTTCTAAAAAATAATTATTTGTATTTAAATAATTATCAAGTAATTTTTTCTAAAGAAAACAATTTTTTCTTGAAAAAAAATCTATTTACCACAAGTAACGATACAAATTTGTCTTTTCTCAGAAAAAATTGAAATTGTGGCTATCCATAAGGTTATCTGTGGGTAGCAAGATCCAATGGTTAGGTGGTTAGTTATTTTGATTTTTTTTTTCTATTTTTGTTTTTGGTTTTGAATTTTGAAATCACAAACTTTAAAATCTCTAGAGTAAAAAATAATACTGTAACATAGGAATAGAGAAATTGTTGCCAATGGATAATACTGATATATCCCAAACACTGAAAATAAGTACTCTCTCCGTCTCGAAAATATTTAAGCATTTTGATTTTACGCGTATGTCGCTATAAAGTTTGACATCATGCAAAGATATTCTTTTTTGTAAATTTATCGTGAAATATCAATGATTATGTAAATTACGTACTTCAACCTAATATATATTATGAGACAATCAGACATGATTTGATATGAAAATAAGATTTTTATTCATAAATATAAAATAATATAATATATGTTTCTATTTCCTCATCAGCACAGCATGGAGCACTTTCCCCTTTGAAACATTACTAAATCAGGTTGGCCGATACGGCATGCCTGAGCAGTGAGCAGCCACCTATAGTGTCCATTGCCATCTTAACAAACTTCAGCACACACTGAGAATAAAATACATACGGGAGGATGGCTATACTACTGATCAAAATTTAGGTAGAGCATCATGATATGGTCGAAAAATGCAACCAGCTGAAAATGCATACAGCTTGAATGACACACAACAAGTTGTCATTAGCTAAAAAAACAATCGATGAAATTATTGAAGAACTCTTCAAAGTTTCACAATGAAAGATACCTGAACAAAAGAATGAATATGGAAATATACAATTACATCCACTTTCCAACAAATACTGTATAATTCCATTCTCAGGGGCTGCTGCATCTCTTCCCCGGTGCTGGAATATTTGAATCGACAAAGAACTTCAACTAACTGCAAAAGGAGAGGTGTGACCAATATGAAAACTTTGCAGCTGCTGTCAACTATGATTCTGAATGGACTCAAGAAACTGAACAACTTCGGCCATGTTCGGTCTCCGTGAAGGAACCTGAGAAGTACAGAAGAGCCCAAGTTTCATGACTTGGATAAGCTCGTTCTCATCAAAGTTCCTCAAGTTTCTGTCAAAGCAATCTGAAGCGGATCCATTCTCCAACAGCGACCTCACATACTCACACAAAACAACCACCTTGCTTGATGAGGGGCTCTCGACTGGCTTCCTTCCAGTAACTAGCTCCAACAAGACTACCCCAAAGCTATAGACATCACATTTCTCAGTTGGTCTAGAGCTTTGAGCTAGCTCTGGTGCGATGTATCCAACCGCATTGTGGAATCTTGTCAAGGCGTAATTATCGACGGTGGGTAGCAGTTTTGCCAACCCATAGTCGGATAGCTTTGCCTCGTAGGTTTCGTCTAACAGAATATTAGATGATTTGATGTCGAGATGAAGAATCGAAGGTCTACAATCAAGGTGAAGATATGCTAGCGCCTTAGCAGTTCCAAGGGCAATCCTAAATCTCCTATTCCAATCCAAAGCACCGTTGCCACCACCAGCGCTTGTTCCAGGATAATTGATGCCATGCAGGTTATCATACAGGTTTCCATTTTGCATAAAATCCGTTAGAATCAGCTGCATAGATGGGGACCAGTAGGTCCCTTGATAAGCAACCAAGTTCGGATGGCGAAGGTTTCCCAAGCGTCCAATGTCGTGCTCGAATTCATCTTGGCTTTGGATCTGACCCAACCTGTCCAGCTTCTTAATCGCTATCAAAATCCCACCTTCAAAACTAGCTCTATATACAGTTCCAATGGACCCTCGACCAACAAGAAAATTCTTGTCAAGTAAAGCCTTGGTGCCCGCCTCCCAATCTTCATACTTTGAGGGTAAGCTTTTGCTAAAAAGAACCAATTTCCCAATGATGACACTGGAGTCCGTCGAAGGTGGAACTGGACTACCCCATTCCCTCACCTCTTCCTCCTTCCTGCTTGCCTTGATACTTAAAAGACCTATTACGCAAACCCCAGCAAGTATAACGGTAGCAGCAACAATGGCTACAATGGTAGACACACTAAGCACCCTTGCTTTGCCATGACCATCGCAGGGTTGCAGAGGATGACCACATAAACCGGCATTGTGAAAGAACGCTGTGGAACCAAACTGTGTAATGTTTGTACTTTGAGGCACTTCTCCAGACAGAAGGTTATAAGAAACATTGAAATGAGTCAGGTGTGATAGATTCTGCAATGAACTTGGGATCGACCCCGTCAGTAAGTTTTCCGATAGATCAAGATACCACAGCTCCGATAGTAACCCAAGATTTGGCGGAATGGTGCCATTGAGTTGATTTCTATGAAGGTCAAGTATCAAAAGGTAAGTCATGTTGTAGAGAGACTCCGGTATTTCACCATCTAAAATATTGCCGGAGAGATCCCTGCAGCAGTAATATATGTCACACGTTGAAACAGATGAATGTAACCAATACAGAACCAACAGCAAATAAGAAAAGGACTCACAGCTCAAGAAGAAATCTGCAATTGCTTATACTTGTGGGAATTTCTCCATGGAGATTTAGGTTGTGCAAGTTAAGAACTTCAAGCAGATCAATGTTGCCTATGCTCGAAGGGATCACCCCGTCTATGGAATTGTTTCCCACTCTAATGATCGAAAGACTCGTCAAATTTCCTATACCATCTGGGATGCTACCATTCAACTCATTATACTCCAAATCTAAAATTCTGAGGTTCTTGCAGCTGGTGAGTCCCGGAGGGATTTCCCCAGTGAACCTATTCCATGAAGCATCAAGATACTGCAGCTTATCACTACATTGATCAATCCCCGCAATCAACCCATCTAACCCATTATGCGAAACATTGAAATACGTCATGTTAACCAATCTAAGAACATCAAACGGCACCTGCCCAGTAAACTGATTGCTACTGAGATCCAAGGATTCCATACTGTTACATTCAGATACCAACCCATGGGCACTTCCAGTTAGCGCATTGCTTCTCAGTGACAAGAAAGCTAAATTGGGGGAATCACAGATCCTAGAGGGAATGCCGCCAACAAGCACGTTATACGACACATCAAATCCAATAAGATTAGAGCAGTTTCCAATAGCATCAGGAATCAAACCAGTAAGATTATTTCTAGACAGTGAAATGAACTTCGTTTTCCCACAATTAGCAAACAATGCAGATGGGATTTCACCACTGAACTCATTATGTGACAAATCCAAGAACCTCAAGTTCCCCAAATTACCAACAAATTCAGGAACAGACCCAGAAAACGCATTGCTACTAAAATTGATCTTCCACAAAGATATCATCTCGCCGTACTCTACAGGAATCCCACCAATAAACCTATTCCCGAACAGCGAAAGGGTTCGCAATGATTTCAATCCTGACAGCGCCGGGGACAGAACTCCGGCGAGGCTGGTGTTCCATAGCACAATCTTCACAACATTTTGATCAGAGTTGCAAGTCACACCAATGAAGTTGCTGCAAGGATCACTTGCCTCAACCCATGAGCCCAATACATTGAAAGGATCACTTGTTACACTCCCCTTGAAATCCAGCAAGATCTCCTTCTCAGTAACAGGAGAAACCAAAGCAATCTCAACAACAAACACAAACACCACCACAAGGACACGAACCACTCTCATCCTTGACCCCCAAAACACTGCCTTGCATCAAAATCACACATACCCAGATGAAAATGGATTGGAATTTGAAGGGACAAGCAAATGGGCAGTCCCCAAATTCAGAAAAACAAAGAGTGCAATCACATAAAAACTCAAGGACCCATTTTGGGAAGACGGGTTAGTACTCTTGGGGTCCATCAGTGTCAGAGAAATGGGAAGCGCATTTATTGTGAGAGTTACCTGTAAATCATTTGTTGTGTCCCAGAAATCATTTCGAAGGCACAGATCAAAAGTTATTTCTCTTCGCTCAAAGGATGAAAAAGCCCTAGAAATTCAACTGCCCGGTAGCAACAGGGAGATGGAGCAAATGATGATGGGCTGGAAAGCGAAAAGTGGAAGAGGAGAAAGAAGAGAAGAAACTGATGTAGTACAGTACGAGTAGGTTATTTGCTTGACAACAAAGAGGAGAACACCACAACGTGGTTTCTTTTCAATTCATTTTTTTTCCCCTTGTGTGTGTACATGGGAGCATTGGACGTGAATTTTGAGAGGTAAGACCGTACGAAACTAATCGAACTTTGAGAAACTCAAATCGAATTTTGAGAATTTATTTCGATTCGAACTCAAATTGAGTAGAAAAATTTCAAGTTCAAGTCGAATTCGAAAAAAAAAATTCGAGTTCGAATCGAACTGAAATACTTTGTCAATTAGTAATCAAAATAGAATTCGAGTCATATTAAAGTCGCTCTTGAATAGTATGAATCAATTTAAAATTATGGATCACTTCATAAAATACAAATTATGATATAAAAAGTTTTTTCTAGTCAAATATAGATAATTGAGTATATACTATAAATTTATGATGTTAAACAAAATTCATAACAACATTACTCTTGACCATTAACGTAAAATAATAAGGAATTAAACTTTTTCTTTATCATATAATATGTTTATGAATGCCATACATTTGTTGTTTCTCAAATTAGACTCTATTAATATTTTTGTTTCTTAAATGCCATATACTTATTGTTCTGAATGATTGAATACAAACTTTTGTAAGAAAATAGTCGAACACATCGAGTCGGGTAAACTTGAGTCTAGTTCGAGTCGAATTCCAAGAGTTCACGATCTAACAAGTTGAGTTCGAGTCGAACTCAATTATTTGACGAATCCAAAAATCGAATATAATTCGAATAATATCTTATTCTTGAGCGGAATCGATTGAATTTTTATCGAGTCGAACTCGAACTACTCAAGAACAGTTTGATTCGTGTACAACTCTATTGAGAGATGATTATGATGATGATGATGATCGAGAGTGATGAATTGAGAGTGAGATGAGTAGGATGAGAATCGAGGAGCAGAAGAGCAAGTGCATTTATGGCTCCGGAAGAGCAAGTCTAATATTTTATTTTAAAAATATATATAAAGAATGGTTTATGTTTCTATATATCAAAATTTTGGTTTGTTTTGTTAGGAAATTAATAACACATAATATTTATGATGAAAGATTTAATCTATTTCATTGTAATGATACTTTATTTTTTCTTGTCTAATGTTATATTTGATGTGATATGTGTTAAGAGGAAAAATAAACAACAACTGCAACAATCCATGATTTAACTCATTGTGACTTGAATAAGTTGATATACAAACTAACATAATCTTATGGTAGAACTACTTCGTTCGAAAATTAAACGAAATTCATTTGATTAGTCTTCCTCTTTTTTCTAATATTGAAATGCATTGGTTAATAATTTTTCTTTTCATCTTTTTTCCATTAAAAAATAAAAAGAATGAATGAATATTGATTATTTAAGTTTGGAAAACGTAAAAATTGCTTGTGATCATATTGAGGACTATTTGATGATTTTTTCTTATTTTGATATAATAAATGAATAGTTATATATACTATATGCAATATAAAATTATCCAAAACGTGATTATAATTGAAAAAATTATAAAATCAAAAAATAATATAAAATTACTTTAAAAAAATTTAAAAGAAATAAATTTATATTATTGTATCCAAAGATTAGATTAAGGACTTGTTGAAGTTAAATATGATTAGAGCCTTTACCCCTCCCCAACACCATGCCAAGTTGCATCATTCTCCTCAAGCATTAAACTGGGTTTTTCTTCTTAGTTAGGTTTTTTTGCAAACAAAATTCCCAAACTAGGATCGCAAAAAAATTAATTTCTAAATTATTTTTTTTTTTCAAAATATAGTGAGAGAAGACATCCTACGTCATTCCCAAAAGAAGGCGCATCGCGCCTTTACCTGGCTTAAAGGCGTTGGGCTTCAGCTATTGGCTAGGGAAAAAATCCATCGTCCATACCCATTAATAACATTATAATTCATTAAAATTATCTTAAATATTTTTTTTGCCTATTAATATAACATTAATAATAATATTGTAAAAATAAACATAAGGATACTTTTTATTCATGATAAATACCTTAAATATATGAATAATCTTTCCAATATTCATCAAAAATACCCTAACTAAATAATACAACAACTTTCGAAGATCTTAGTTAAACTAATTCGTATCCACGAACTAAGAACATTGGATTTGTTCCGTCTTCCATGTGCTCCTGAAAAATTTCTCCCAACACCTCATATATCCTAATCATTTGATATTTTCAACGATTTTTGATTGTATCTTTGTAGACGTAAGAGATCATCGGATTTGAACATGTAGTTTTCCACGCTGCAGGATTATTCTCGAATAAAGGAATATAATTCTTTATGAATTAAAGAGAGTCATAAACACTAACTATTATAAAAATCAGTTTATCATCATAAAAAGACCAGTCGGGTGTCGTGCATTGATCTCCTCCTTAATAGAGATGAACAACGATTTTCTCTGAACTCGTACTTGAGCTCAAAGCTTCCTGGTTGGTGAAATTCATCGCCTGTCATGGAGGAAGTCCGTGATTATTGACGTCGATCTCGTATATTTGTACGATCATGTAACGCCAAGTTGAGTATTGATCATTGTTAAGCCTCTAGCTCAATTCCTGGACGACATGCATCGGCAATTTTCCTTCCGAATCTTGATTTTTGGTACATCTCTATCCTCTTGTAATCGTCCTGGGTAGCATAAAGTTCGGCCAGTTGGCCCATTGAATAACAGTAACGAAAAAGACAGAATCAATTTTTTTCAGAATGTAATTTAGATCGAGAGAATCCTCGTTTACGTATATGATTTTTATTTTTGAGTTCGCTTTGAATACGTCATCTTATGCTCAAATCCTGGCCACCAATTGGGCATAAGAGTCTTTCAGTAAGCACATCTCAAATATTCTTAGTTGTTCATCGAACCATGAGATTTCTCTCATCGTCAGATCAGACAACCAAGTCCCTCCCATATGTAGTTTAATATCTATCTTGATTAAGGCCATACTACTGTAAAATGACAAATAGAATGAAAATGATAAATAAAATCATAAACGTAGAGATGATGTGTGAAACGATAACACAAAAGAAATAATAAAGGACGCTCTTAATACATAACATTGGATCACATATTACAAAGTAAAAGATAAATGTAGGTTTCATTTATAAGTATTCATCTTGGATCTTTTTTCTTTATTAGGTCTTATTACAAATAAAATTTTCAACGTAGGAACGTAAACAAGTTAATTCTCAAACTCTGCTTCATCAAGAATATCATTCTACTTCATGTTCTTCAGCTTTTTTGGGAAATGAATATATGATTACCATTATATTCTCACAAACAAGGAGGGGGGAGTAAGAAGACAAGTTTGGGGATGATTTGATATTAACCGTTGATGCATTTTTTAAACATTGGTTAGACAAATAAACAAATTCTGTACTTATGATACATTGATGATTATTTTTTGGGAATGATCGATAAAAAGAATGGAGTATATAACTAAAACAATAGGCGTATGTGTAGAAGAGTAATACATGGTCGATAAATAGAATGAAAACTATAACTAAAGCATACTGGTTTATATGATCGAAGAATAGAATGAAAACTATAAGTCAAACATATTGGTGTACATGATCGATAATACATAAGTCATAATCCGTGACAATAAAGTCCGACACTACATTATAAATGATACATCAGAAATAATGAAACTGTAAAATCCAAACTATATAATACATGAGTAGAAAGTCCAGATAACTCATGAATAGAATAAAATGGTATAATACAATAGAGAATAAATTAGTCTCGCTCTCGTCGGCCTCCCCTGACCCTGACTCTTCCTCTAGTCGGTCTGTCTGCATAGCTAGATGAAATGAACCTATCAGGTGGTGCGTGATGCCTCGGGGAAAAATTATCGAAATGTCCAGCATCATCATGGATACGATGTGTCCTCGGTCTGTCCCGTTTTCTCTTTGTTTCCAACCGAGGCATGATGATGAGACTTTCGTAGGGGGCCAAGCACTCGGATCACGAACAACCCAAAACTGCGGTGTCTAAATGCTGAGATGAGTAGTCATCCTGTAGCAATCATCAACGTATAGAATTGGTACATGATACTGCATATAACACTTCGTGCAGTGACTACAAGGATAGTGATACAGCTGTTATCTCCCATAAGTGTATGTGCGTTCCAAGAAGTTGACCTCATGAATGTGGTTATCTTTGGTTATTGGCTCATTCCAAAAACGAGCGAACTTCACCTCGAAACACCTAGGATCGATATGGAACATAGTGACAACATGGTTGTGCGCTTGTTCTTCATACTTTGGAAATGACGCATGACTAAAGGGCTCACCACCAACCCCTCAACGATCTCTGCCTTAGACTTCATCATTCGATCTGTAAAATAAAAATATAGTGGTAGAATATGAACTGAATAAGTACAATAATAGGGACAGATCGACAATCCTTTATGATAGAATTGAACATCTCTTATTGGTTGGTCATCATTATACCATATCTCCTCCCCTCGTCATGAGCCAACGACCATTTCTCGACATAACATGCATTAATTATCCAGTCTTATGCCCTTTGACTCTTCTGCTATATCTTATTCATCTCAACTTCCCATTTTGTCATCGATCGCTCGTAAGAGAGTGTCTTCAACCGGTTTCCCCAGGCTTTTGGAACTCATTTGCTTGCCAAAATTGCTAATGAAGTGACGAACGCATACACGATGGCATGTATTGGGTTCCAACCAACGCTCAGACTCACGCATCACCCTCAAAATACCAACATGGTGATAAAAAAAATGATACAAATACCTGGTCTGTCCCTCGCCGCTTATACAATGGTCATATTAAAATGATTAAGAGCTGCATGTATTCCTTATCAATTAAATTTTCCAACTTTAGAATTGTCTTAGACCTTCAAAGAATCAAGACCGACTCCTTCCCTTGTACCGCAAAAGCAATGGGGAAGAGCTTATTATTAGCATTATATCCCACTGTAATTTACATGGTGTCGTGATACTTCCCCTTGAGGAAAGTAGCATCAACGTTGATCATTGGGTGACAATGCTTTCATCCTTCGATCGAGGGTTCGAAAACCCAAAAATAGCATTGAACCACACATGATTTGGAATATTCATCGACATACAACGATAGATTACCACCGAACAAGGGTAAGCTAGCTTCACGACATCCAAAAAGCTTAGGAAGCACCACGAAAGACTTGTCCCATTCACCTAAAAGATCTGCAACAGCTTTTTGTTTGGCAAACCATGGTTTCTTGTGACTTATCGTACGATGGTAATTCCCCTGTATCATCATCCGGATGACCTTGACTTTAAAGGAGATATCTGTGGCTATGACATGCTAAATGTGATCCGCAATGAACTGCGATGATAGCTGTGCGTGATCATCTTCGAAATTCTATGTGTTGCAAGTGTGAGCCCCGGTAATTTTGTTGATCTTCCATCTGTTGCTACCTTTTGGCTTCATGGCTTTGAGACACCATTTGCAGTTATATGGCTCATCATTTTTCCCCTGCTTGCACCTCAAATCAATTTTCGCTGCCTTTGATGTCAACACATGGTATTCAACACCATGATGGATGGCTGAATCTGCTAGATGGTGTAAGCAATTCAATTTATAATCAAACTCTATGTCAACCCTAAGGTCGAAATGAGACAGGACAATAATCGGTTTGTCATGATCGTTGATTACTTCTTGTATCCAGCTCACACCGGTGTACATTAAAACCGGATGACTCCATCCTGGAGTCAGAGTAGCAACAACATTGTGGTCACCGGCTTGCACAAGGTCATCATCATCATCATCCTCAACCTCAGCCACTTCAGCTTGCATGTGATCCTCACCATCATTGCCATCCTCACTATCAGAACTAGTAGGCTCGTCGATATTTGCATCGTGGTCTCTTGGAAATCAACCTCGTGTTTGCTCTCCACGTCATCATCAAACCTCGATAAACAATCCTTTCCGTTGTATTGCATTCAAAAAATCCCTTCAGCAAGATCATCATTGTCCTCATAGTCAGCCGCTTCCACGACCATAGATGGTTAAGATTGTGTTGGAACAGATTGATGAGAATATACTGAAAAAGCTAAATATGCCGGGACATCAGGAACATTGCGCTTCACGTACCACATTGCATAACAACATTGGGCATTTAGAAGTATGTTGAATGATGTTTACAAAATACACATCATCTTCAGCTCGAACATATGTGACGTGCCTGGACTTTGAGGTAGTTCAGCCCAGATTTTGATTTCGGAAAGTTCCCAATCGACATCAACTTTCTCACAAATGTCCATTGCGTAATCTACGAATCCCCAGTCAGGTGTTATGTTCAGAAGAACTTTCGATTCCCCTTATAACTGATAATCGCCGTTGATTTTCATATATAGTAAATCCCTATATAATTTGAGAATTGTTGAAATGCCATACCTACATCATTTTAAAACCATAAAGATTGAGAATAGTAAATTGCATGTGATAGCAACACGATGTACGAATCACTTAATTTCCTTACTAATCTAGTAAATTGGAAATTATTGAAATGTCATACCAAATATCATTTTCATAATATTTAGTTCCTATCCTTACACAAACAAATATTATACATTGTGGGGGGAACTACTTTGAACTAATTGTTTCCTAAATAACTTTTCACATGATATTATTTTAAACAATGTTATATATTTAAATTACATAACTTCGTAATATTCTAAAGATTGAGAATTCAAAATTGCATGTGACAGCAACATGATGTACTAATCCAATAACAAAAAATTGGAAATTATTGAAATATCATACCTACATCATTTTCAAACCATAAAGATTGAGAATTCTGAATTGCATGTGGCAGCAACACGATGTATGAATCACTTAATTTCCTGACTAACCGAGTAAAGTGGAAATTATTGAAATGTCATGCCAATATCATTTTTCTAATATTTAGTTCTCATCCTTACACTAACAAAAATTATACATTGTGGGAGGAGCTACTCTCAACTAACTGTTAACATTTTTAATTGTTTCCTAAATAAATTTTCACATCGTATTATTTTAAACAGTATTACATATTTAAATTACATAACTTCATAATATTCTAAATATTGAGAATTCAAAATTGCATGTGACAGCAACACGATGTACTAATTCAATAACTGTTCATATTTAGTCAACATCATTACGCTAACACATACATAATGGTTATTATTTTAATTGTTTTCCAAAATTATTATGAACAAATTATTATTTTAAACAATGTTACATATTTAAATTATTTTCTATTAAATTATTTCTTGAGTAAATTTTTTTCAAATTTAATTATTTTCTTAGTACATCAATACTTCCTAATTTAATTATTTTCTAAATGAATTACTTCATAAGTGTATTATTTTCTAATTTAATTATTTTCTAAATTATTTCCTAATCTA